>CAHIKZ030001702.1:727500-962500 GCA_903632075.3 Acanthosepion pharaonis
TTTCTTATGGCCGGTGCAATCATCTCTATAGTTAATGTTAGCATTTTTATAACCACTATTTTTTAGGGCAGTGTTATAGAAGCCATTTTGTTGTTGGAATATTTCCTTGTTAGCAGAGTTAATGCTAATTCTATTTTCTATTGACGAGGGTATATGTTTGATTATGGATGGAGGGTGGTTTGACTTCGGGTGTATATATAAAGGGTTAGCATTTGGTTTTCTATAAGGTTGGTATGTATTGCCTGGTAAGTCTAGAGTTACGTCGAGGAAGTTTATCCTTTTCAAATTAGAAGAGACAATTATCTTTAAGTTTAGTTTTTAAATTCACTGAATATAATTTTTCTGATTTTGTCTATCTTAAAACTAGTAGAACTCCTCACCACCATGAGCCCGTCATCTCTATACAGTCCGATGTCCTTAATATCAATTTCGTGGTGTGCCGTTAAGTTGTAGTAGTAGAAGACCAACAAGGTCAGAAGACTCAAGAGTCTAATGATCCCATAGTGATGTCAAACAGGTCGTTATTGTTTTTTATCCATTGGTCCCCATTATGAATGAGTTTTTTTTTTAAATAATAACTAAAATACTAAGGAACTTTGGATTATTTACCTAACCAGTTCCTTCCTATTTTCTATATGTTTTCACATATATATATATATATATATATATGTGTGTGTGTGTGTGTGTGTGTGTGTGAGAGAGAGAGAGAGATGGATTCTCACTCATAGTAAACAAATACATTACATTCTGATCATTGGCAAAAGTGCTTTGTCGTGATACTTTGATACAAGGCAGAGCACACAGGTACTATGCTGATCCTAATCAGAATTACCAATCCATATATAAAAAGAAATTCCATTCTTTTTTTTATTGATACCATATAAATGAATGAATAAAGTAAGAGAAGAAAATGAAAAGTAAAAGAAAGGAAAGGAATACTAAAATGAAAGAAAAAAAAAAGAAAATTATAAAAATAAAATATTAAAAACTAAGAATCAATTCAGAGATAAAAAAATTTAAATAAAAAAAATTATGAGAGAATGTATTGGTCAAATATTTTATTTAGCTTAAAACCTTGATGTACAATATGCTGTATATAATTTGTAGTTTTCTGACCAATGAAATTAATGCATGCCAACAAAGAAAAAGTCTGCTTGAAGCTCACTGGAATTGCATAAAAATCTCAAGCTTACTAAAATCTACCTTATCTGCTGGAGAGTTATTCTTAGCTTTTTTATACTAATTTTCACACACTATTTACATTGTTTGGACTATCATCCCCAAATCAATGTTTCATCCTTTGTATGCTCTGGCCTTCTTCAGGTGGTTGGAATGTCAAACTGAACCCTTTATTTTGCTCGCTGGTGTAGACTGTTCTAGTTCCATGTGCCATGTCTAATGGAATGTAAAGCAGTAGTTTTGGATAAGAAGCTGTCTAAGAGGAACTTACTCATTACTAATGGAATATGAAGGGAATGAGGATGATTCATCTTTGTGTATGTAGCATGGTGGGTTCCAGTTGCAAAGGTCAGGGCTTGTGGAACTGAGGAATGTAGCTTGTCAGAACACATGCTATGGAAATGGTAACAGAATAATGAGAGGCTCGTGATATTTCATCTGTGGGAAGGGTTTATAGGGTGGAAAATAATTCAACACCCAAAAGACTGCATAGATGCTTTTGAACTCTATTTTATGATGTCAACAAACACTCATTACCATTTTTGTGATGTCAGTGAATACTTGTTGTAGTAGAGACTTTGTAATTGCAGATATAACTATAGTACACCATTGAACAATGCTGGTGTCAGATGCCTTCGAATATCACTCACATTAATAGTACTTGCTCAATAATACTCGTTCAAAAGTAACTGCCGTATAATAATCCATATAGTAAATAGTATAGAGAATTGTGGTCCATATATTAATAGAGGATAGACTAGAAATGGCAATTGTTTAGACATCATGCTACTTTATACTTATGCATTTTTCCCATTGTCATATGATCCACTTAATTCAATAATGCGATCGCCTGTGTTTGCAATCTATGTTCAAACTTTATTCCTATATAACACTCTATCAAAAGAGGCAAGTGAGGACTGAGCAGCTGGGCAGCCCAGATATCACAACAATACTTCATTTTTGATCTGATCTAGCTTTGGAAAAGGTAGATCGCAGAAAGGGTCAGGTACAACCATTCTTCCAGTTTCTTTAGTGGTGGGGCATAAATATGAGTTTCACTTGTGATCTGGAGTCACAATAGACATTACAGATTTTATTCTCAAAGTGTGTCCTGCATCTGCAACAGGGATTTAAGAGAAACTCAAATAAACTTTATGGACTTCCAAGAATGCTGGATGCCAGTTTCTATACAGGGTGTCCATAAAGTGTCTTTATAATTTAAAAAAATATATTACCAAGGTAATTGATGAGATATCTTAATCAAATTTATTCTATGAACTCCATAGTTATTAAAGTTTTTAATCACATTGCATTCATGTATTTCAGGTATCCATGTTGATGAAAGAGGTACTGTTAAATGAACCCCTAACATTTCCAGACTGGTGGATTGGAAGGAATGGGCCAAATTCCCTGGACACTGTATTCACCAGATATCACACTCCTGGATGTCTTTTCATGGGGTTATGTTAAAGATATGTATTGAAAAAAGATATGGGATATCACTGATCTAAAGCAAAAGTTTATTGCCACTATTGTTGAGGCTATGCTGCAGTGAACATAGCAAGAAATCTAGTACCATCATGATGTGCTTCCTGCAACTAATTGTGCCCATGTAAAGGTGTATTAAATTAGTTTTTAAAAAAAACTTCAATAACTACTCCTCATTTTGTCACAATTTCCACATATTTGTCTGTTCATTTGCGTTTATAATAATTTAAAAAAATTGTAAACAGACTTTATGGAGACCCTGTATATATATATATATATATATATATATATATATATATATATATGTAAAGAAAGAAATAGATTTTTTATTTATTGGTCTGATAGATTTTTATTGTCTAAATATTATTTTTAGTGGATACTTGTATTTGAAAAGATGCTCCGTTTATTTATTAAATGGTATATTTATTTATTTTCATCTGCTGACCTGAATGTTTGAGAAATCTTATTAAAGAAAAATTTAGGTACAATTCATGCCTTATCTGACTAATTGGTTGTTTGTAGCTCAGAGGGTATCAGATTTAATGACAACTCACTCTGCACATGAAATTAAAATCCAACCACTCCTAATCAAAATAAACTGAATTCTCCTTAACCTTAAAAACTCAAAATATTAAGATTGTCTGCACTTATGAATTAAATAAATTTCTTAGAAAGTTATTCCTAGCATCAATTGACAATAGAACAAAACTCTGGATTTTAAGTTTAATATTTATAATTAAATTTACAATTTTAATTTCAGTTTTGAAACATAGAAATTTCTGTGTTGCAATGGAATTATATTTTTAAAAAAGAAAGTAATTATAATATATATATATATATATATATATATATATATATATATATATGGGCATGTGGCTTAGTGGTTAGTATGTTGGTATTCAGACCAATAGACCCAGGTCTGAATCACACTATGATGGGATTTGTCAGGAAGGTGACATCTTGATGTTATCAGCCCATAGAGGTGATCCTAGTGTGTGGTGCCTTTGAAAAGTTCATGAAAACCACTAAAGTGTTTGACAAGAAGCCTTTTCAGTGAAGTTGGAGAGACAGAACTATTTTGAAACTGTTGATGGTTGAGCTAGCATGAAGTCATAAGTCTTCATGACTGAGGGTTTAAACCTACTGGCATTGTTGAGACCATTGATCAAACCAGATAATGTGCACTCTCCCAGAAACTGTAACTAAGCATAATTGCAGTATAAAACACAGGTGTACTCTGTGGGTAATGTCCAAACACAAATGTGTCTGAGCAGGTGTCTGCAATAGGGTTTGGATAGCCACCCTACATACTCACATACAAGTGACATTATTTTATATATATATATATATATATATATATATATATATATATATATATATAAATGACAACTAAAAGTCTCTGACTGATAATTTGGTAGGCTAGAGAGGAAACAGAAAGGAATTTAAGCAATATATATATATATATATATATATATATATATATATATATATATATATGTAGTTATGATTAATCAAGGGTGGTCTTCCTTGTTTTGTTACTCTCCTCCTTCGAGAGAGAAATTTCTGTCTATTATGGAGTATAAAAGAACACTATACGTGAACCTTGTATTCTCAGTTGAATAAAGCTTTCTTAAAGCCTGCACCTGCATATTTTTGTCATTATATATATATATATATATATATATATATACAAGTATATAATTGGTATTGTTATGGGGTCCTCCCCTTTTCTTATAAGTGGACTCTACCAGTGTTACTTGGACTGCTGCCATTAAATACCCAGAGTGAGACAGTCAGAGAGAGAGGATATATGGAGAGAGAGAGAATATACGAACGGAGATAGTGTGAGGTAACCTCTTGTAGAAGTCAGTTACAAGCACATAGACTCTAAGGAAGTCTTACTTCGAGACTGTATATATCCATCTGTATTTGCTACTAACCGCGTTCCTGGATTTACTAACAGTATTACTCTTTGTATGATTGTGTAAATACATTTTATTTCTTATATTTAATTATTGCGTTTGTCATTCCTTGGAGACCGAATTCATCTCAGAATCCACAACAGGTATATACGGAATGAATTCCAATAACCAACAATTACTATTCTTAAAAGAGTGCTCAATACAAAAGTAGAGCAGATATAATTATTTAAAAAAAAAATTTATATATAAATATGTTATAAAATCACTAAAAAAAATATTCATTTTGTTTCAAGATGTCAACATCATGTCTTATCATCAAGTGTCAACATCATATTTTGTATAACATATTTATATTTATATTTTTTTTTTTTAAATAATCATATATATATATATATATATATATATATATATATATATATGAAGATTAACTGAAGGCAAGGGTTATGATAGCATTTACCAACTTAAACAAGGAGACTGTGCAGAAGTGTTGCAAGAGATTCTGAAGTCATCTGGAGGCTGTGTTTGAAGCCAATGACGATTTTATTGAATAAATTTACTCTTTAGTATTTCAAGATATTTCAAGATATTTTTCTTTAATTTTGGTAGATATATCTGTTAAAATGAGATTTTTGTGTAATTTCGATGACAATTTATCCATCGCACCTTGTATGTATATATGTATACGTGTATACATATATACAAGAAAAAGATACTAAAAAGAGTCTCACCTGTGCAGAATATGGTCATGCATGCCTTTCAAATGCTGGCTTCATTAGTTATACATGTTATCACTATGATGCCCAGTTTGATTTTGGTTAGCAGGTTAACATGACATTCAAAGCTACAGTATTCTGATACCAATGCAGTAAAGGATAAGACTGACCTAATGGGTCATCAGAGACATCAGCAGCAGCAACGAAATCAACACTAAAGTCATAGAAGTGGTCATACTCGGACACAAGTTGAGCCTTTTCATGTAGGCATATATGAATGTTTTTTTTTCATGCTGTAAAGACAATGTTAACTGGGATAATGTTATAAGAGACTCAGGTGTATATGTTTGCAAATAGACACAATTACATACACAAATCTTTACTTATATATGCAGGAGAACTTAATACCTTATGGAATAATGCATATTTAAAAACATGTTCTCAGAAAATTGCATCGTCAATAACAATTTTGTCTTATTTCTGGTGATGCTGTTTATAATGAAGACAAGCTGGTGGCTGGCCTTATTTACCAATTATTTGCCATTTTTATCAGATGAATATAGAATTAGTCAGACATTTAAAAATATACTTGGGAGGCAGGTAGAAAAGAGAAATGATGATGATGATGATGATGATGATGAAGAGAGAAAGAAGTGAAGATGAAGAGGGAAATAAGAGGGAGTGGAAAAATTGAAAGAGAAAGAAAAGGGAAGAAAAGAGAGAAACAGGGAGAAGAAAAAAAATTAAAGTAAGAAAAAGATGATTTTGAAGGATAAGAATTATGAAGTAAAAGAAGTGAAAAAGAAGGAATACAATAAGAAAAAAGAGAGGATGAGGAAATAAAAGAATGACAGGGGAGAGAGGAGGAGATCAAAAATAACTGCAGAGATAGAAAGAAGAGACAGAAAATGATTGGAGGATCAGAAGGAGGATATAGAAAATGACTGGAGAGTGAGAGAGAGAGAGAGAAGAAGAGATAGAAAATGTCTGTAGAGAAAGAGGAGGTGATAGAAAATGACTGGAGAGAGAGAGAGAGAGGAGGAGATAGAAAATGACTGTAGAGAAAGAGGAGAAGTAAGAGAGAGTAAATGAGAATGGAAATGAGAAGGAGGGGATATAAGGAGAAGGTGGGTGAAAAAGAAAAGAAAAGAGAAAGAATGAGGAGGAAGAGAGTGAAAATGAGAAGAAGAAGAGTAAAAAAAGAGAGGAAGTATGAGAAGAAAGAGAATGGAAATGAGAAGGAGGAGATATAAGTAGAAGGAAGGGAAAAAGAAAAGAGAGAAAGTATGAGGAGGAAGAGAGCGAAAATGAGAAGAAGGAGAGTAAAAAAAAAGAGGAAGTATGAGGAGGAAGAGAATGGAAATGAGAAGGAGGGGATATAAGGAGAAGGTGGGTGAAAAAGAAAAAGAGGAAGTATGAGGTAGAAGTAAGCGAAAATGAAGAGAAGGAAGGTAAAAAGGAAAAAGAGGGAATATAAGGAGAAGGAGGGTGAAAAGAAAAGAGAGGAAGTATAAGGAGGTAGAGAGTGGAAATGAGGAGGGGATATAAGGAGCAGGAGGAAAAGAAAATAGAGGAAGTATGAGGAGGAAGAGAGTGGACAGGAGAAGGAGGGTAAAAAGAAAAGAGAGGAGGAAAAGAATGAAAAAATTATTGTGCATGAAGTGAAGGAAAATCTGAAGAAAATGAAAATGAAACATTTGAGCTGGAATGAAAGAAATAACTAGTTACTGTCTGAATTTCGGGGCTGAAATTCCACTGCCCATGTCTAGGGATATCACTTTTAGTTCTTATTTTTAGTACTGCTCAGTTACTGCTTGCCCATTTACAAAGAGTCTAAATTCATTACAGAGACAGTATTGGGTATGACTATAAACTACACCCCACAGCAAGGCGTCTGATTGGGAGATTGGAGCTTTTGAGGAGCAGGAAACCACCACTTAATTTCTGTTGTTCTTAGGTCAACCCTGAACTGGGGTGGTAGCATCTGTTAGGGTCCTATGGGAAAATAGTGAACCCCCAAACAAAAACAAGACACTATGAAAGTATAAAAATATATTTTTATAGTAAAATGGCCAACAATACATTTTATCTGTAGTTGAAGCCATAAAATTGTGTTCAAAATATTCAGATTTCAGCATTAATAGAGGCTGATATCTCAACAGCCAACCAACCAACCAACCAACCAACCAACATAAAAGAGCTCTTTCATGACATTAACTTCAGAAAAAATTACAACATAAAACGCATATATCACTTTCTCTAGTAATTTTGATTATACAAATATGTATAAGCACAACAGCTGAGTATCATCTACCATGTATTGAATTGTGAAAGCAGAATAACATTGATGTAATAGAATAACTTGTCACCCCTATAAGTAAGTACCAGATAGGTAAAAAATACCTATAAGTAGCAGAAAGTCAACGGAGTCTAGCTGAGATCTGTTCAAGCTAAAGAGTCGAACTCTCTGCCTTCGGGCAGAGAGGAACCTGGACAAGGCTCCACTGAAGGGCAGAGTCTCGTTCGGGGAGGTAGACTGCCCCTGAACCTGTTTGTGCAGGTTAAAAAAGAGGATATTTTTGGTCAAGCCTATGGGCTTGGAGAACCCATGTTAAACTGGCCTTGTGCCACATGCAACACTCATGGGGGGGGTGTTGCTAAACATACTAGCTGGGATCTGTTGAGTGCAACTCAGATTTACATGAGAACTACCGACTTTCCAATAGTAGCACTCACTACTGGATTGACTTGCGATGACCTTGTGTATAACTGTTACCTTTATTCTTATTGTGCTGGTTTTTTACAATAAACCTTTACTTGTTTTATACACCTTGTTTTTCAAGTATATATTCCTATTAGCACAGAATATAACAAACATATATTGTATTTTTATTGCTTAAAAGCTCCCAAGAAAGTTAAATCTTAACATGAATATGTCGTTAAACAAACTGATAAATCAATCAACCATTATAGAGAATTATCCTATGGAACAATAATCAAGTGGATTAAAGCATTGGTTTGTAAATTTAGTGACATAGTAATTGTGAGTTCAATCCCTGGGCAGGGTAGTGTGTACTTGGACTCAGTGGAAACAGGTGAACAATGACTGAGCAGTACCTAAATTAAGAACTAGACAAGATATCCCTAGATATGAACAGCAGAATAAGAACAATCTACCTCGTACATTAAATAAAGGGTTTAAATCAAAAATTCCCTGTAGGTTACCTGGAGAGCACAACAGCTGAAACATTGCAGTGATAACAAAAGATGACGACAATAGTCCAAGTGTAAATAATATAAATAAATATGGTTCTGTTATAAATATGTGTATGGGGGCATGGAAGAGCAAATGAAACAACAGTAACACCAGTAAGGTGAAAAGAAGACAAGAATTGTAAATATAAAATTCTGTTGTGTTGCCGATACAGCAGATATGAGCGGAATTTTTTGTGTGGGTGAGGTGTGGTGATTTTGAATATGGGTAGAGTTGGTAAAGCCTAGAGTTGATATATTTGGCAGTTTGGCTGTTATATTAGTGACATCAAGAGAGGACTGGAGGGGATTAGTAAAGCTTTGATGGTGAACAGTAACTAAGCAGTACTAAAAATAAGAACTAGATGAGATATCCATAAACATGAGCAGTGGAATAAGGAATAGTCTACACCTGTAGATTAAATAAAGGGTTCAGTTCCAAATAACCTGTAGGTTACCTAGATCAATATACACCTGATGAGGTCTGGAGGGCACAATGACTGAAATGCTGTAATAACATCAATAACGATGAGGACAATAGTGTAAATAACTAACTGGTTGGTTAGCTGTTTGATTTGTGATCTGATAGCTATAGTGGGTTACCATAAAGGAATAAGCTATTATGATCTCACTTTTTTCTGGCATTTCCATGGGCAACATGAATTACAATGCAGTAACTCTCTCCCTCTACAAAATAACATATAGCACTTAAACCTGGGTTATATAAGTGGTGGGGGGTCCTGTTCATAATATAAATATAATATCAAGAAGGACATCCCAAATTTTTTTCCCAAGAACCAATAATTTGGGAAAAAGACTCCTGCGTAGATGCTTTCTTGAATTTTATTACTTTAACTTCAATGTATGGAACTATTAAAAAGATACCATAGAAAACAAGCAACTACCACTACTAAAAGCAGGTTTACTCCTTGAAGATAGTTGAAATTACTTGTAGGAGTAATATTGGAAAATATACGTCATCTTCCACTATCAGTAAAACCACTTGTAAGAAAACAAGTAAATAAAAACACACACACACACATATATATATATATATATATATATATATATATATATATATAATGGGAGGAAACAAATATTTGTACTCATATACACATACAAATTTTTAATTTATTGTATTTCCAATGAGTGAATAAACACACTTTTCATATAATTAACTGTACACAGATACATAATAACTAAATATGCATAAGAAACAGAAAAAATTGTGATTTAATAGAAATAAATCCCATTTATCCATATTATTTGGTGAAAAAAATATTCGTACAATGTAAATTTCAGAATTTAAAAATTTTAAATTGCTTTAAAACTCTAGCTTATTCAAGTAAAATAATTTAGAGTGTTCCAATAATGTTATTATTAGTTATTTTAGCCTAAAAAATACAAACAGGGCATTCTGTAATTGATATTTGTGCAATAAGGTTATCATCATCACAAGAAGTAAAGAATTGACAAATTCACAAAAAGAACTGATTGCTAAGCTCTGGAAAGAAGGTAAAAGTTAGAGGAAAATCTCAGGCAACCTGAATTTTCCTTTTACTACCATTAGTTCATTCCTTGAAAGGTATAAATGACTCAAAATTGTTGAAAACCAAAGAACAGGTATTCCACAGAAGATTTCTTCAAGATCTTTGAGGAAATTTATGTGTCAAATTAATCAAAATTCAATGTTTACTCATCAAGGGTTGCAGGATGATTTGCTTTCATCAAGAATCTGTGTCACTAAACAGACAATAAGCGATGAAATTTATAGGAACAATCTAAAGTCATGCTCCTCTTGGAAAACTCCACTGCTATTGAAAAGACACAGGGATGCAAGGTTGAAATTCATTTGTGAACATAAGGATAAGGAAAAATTGTATTGGCAAAGAGTATTACGGACAGATAAAACTAAAATTGAGTTGTTTGGATGTAATTCTAGAAATCATGTATGGAAAAAAGGTGGTGATGCCTTCAAACAAAAGAACACATTTCCAACAGTGAAATTTGGTGGTGGCAGCATCATGGTTTGAATATGTTTTTCTGCAAATGGTACTGGCAACATGTCAGTAATAGATGGTAGACTGAATGCCACAGCATATCAAAATATTTTGGAAGAAAATTTAATGATTTCAGTTGAAAATCTTGAACTTTCTCCTGATTGGATCTTCCAACAAAATAATGATCCTAAGCACACTGCAAAATCTATGAAGAAATGGCTTGTTGAAAATAATGTAAATATCCAGAAATGGTTAAGTCAGTCCCCAGACTTAAACCCAATCCAGAATATGTGGTGTTATTTGAAAATTCAAATCCAATTGAAAGCTCCAACAAACATCTTAATGAGACCATGTGCAAAGAATGGAACAAAATCCCAACTAAAATTTGAAAATCTTTAATTAAGAACTACAAGAAGAGGTTGGTTGCTTTTGAAGTGAATAATGGCTATTCTACAAAGTTATTAAATGAAGATTATGTATTCTTTTTGTATTGTATGAATACATTTTTCACCCATTAAAAAGGATAAATGGGATTTCTTTTATACCAAAATGTTTTCTGTTTTCTATGCATATTTAGTTATTATGCATCTGTGTACAGTTAATTATATGAAAAGTATGTTTATTTATTAGCCAGAAATACAATAAATGAAAAATTTGTGTGTGTGCAAATATTTGTTACCCCCTCCCGCACTGTATATATGAGTAGAGGGTATGGCCAAGTGCTATATATATATTTATATGAGTAGAGTGCTTGGTAAAGTGGTTAGAATGTTCAATTTCTGAGAATGGTATCCAGATCTGTATCTTCCCAGGGCTGATTTATCAATATCAGCATAGTTGCAGTATAAACTACAGGTGCACTCTTTGGATGTTGAACAAACTCAAATATGCCTGAGCGGGTGTCTGAAACAAGGATCGGCTAGTCTCATTAGCAGATTGATGTGCTCAGAAAATGAGAGTAGCCAGCTATCATCTGAGTAGGTGCTGAAAAATTCTCAGCTAAAATCTGATCAAATATCTGGTATTTTTATTTTTGTGTTGTTTGATTTTCATTGGTTAAGCAGACTTCATGTGCAGTTGACTTGTCAAGGAGCATTCCTATGTATCATTTTTGTGACTAAGTGTATCATAATTCTAGTTTGCTTATGTGGAGTCTTTTGGAGCAAATACATATACTGTCTGAAACAGTGATGCTGGAAGGAATTTTTCAGCTTACAAGATTAGCACAATGGTTCAAATAAATGTCTTGCTGAGAAATTTTGATTCTTGGATCAGAATAGTTCTTCGATGAGATAGTAGTATCAAATATGCGATAGTGATATCAAATAATAAGACATCGTAATATAAAATATAACAGTAATATGAACATGAGATAATAATATTAATACGATTTTGTAATATCAAATAATGAGATTGCAACATCAAATATGATATAATGGTAGCAATATCAATAATATCAAATAAAATGGGATTTTAATAAAAAATAATAAAAGCTTGAAATATGAAACCAAATCTCACTGACCTGGCAGTTAACCTCTTGTAAGTTATGGCATTAACAACAATAAATTAATTTTTCTGATTCATTCATTATTCACCATTTGCATAGAGAAAACATTAAAATAGAATTTAAATCCAGAGGCCAAAAAAATTTGTTGATATAGAGCTATATATATGTTTGACTTGTTTCTCCACTCTTTTGTTCAACAATTTTGACTCTTCCTCATTCACTTGTATTTTATTTGCTTCCCTCAGTATATTTCTTTTCTTTCCCCCAAGTCTTGTTGAAATATACATTTTGGCTCCCTAGACAGAAGTTTAGATATACCCTTGAAAACTTAATAATAACATTATTAGCAACTATAAACACATGCCTAAAACATTACATCACCATCTTTCTTTGAATTCATTCTTAAAGAATCTTACTTGCATCTAATACAAAGAATATGCATCTGTCTATATTTCTGAGATGAGGTATTATGTACATTATTTACAATATTCAGACTATTGTCCTCATCTTTGTCACCATATTTATTACAATGTTTTGGCCACTGTATGATTCGGCCTTCTTCAGGTGGTTGGAATGTCAAACTGAACCCTTTATTTTGCTCACTGGGGTAGACTGTTCTAGTTCCACATGCTGACCAAGCATAGAAATGAATACAATATGGGAACCAGTAATAAGGAGTGCTAGAGAAAAGCGATAATAACAACAAAAGTTGCAATATGAGCTCTGGTAAAAACATAGAATGATAACAGCAAAAATTACAATATGATCACTGGAAAAAATGGTTGCTGAAGACATTAGGTTTATAATACCCAGAAATTCATACACAGATGTCCTCAAGGACACATGGCACAGTGGTTAAAGCGTTGGTTAGATCCAGTGACAACCCAAAGAGTGTGAGTTCAAGTGGAGATAACTGATAACTGACATCCATTAAACACTCTTGAGCAAAATAAAGGGTTTAGTTCAACATTCCAACCACCTGAAGAAGGCCGAAGCGTACAGTGGCTGAAACGTTGTGAAAAACAATAGTCCAAATATTGTAAATAATGTACATAGAGGCAAGCCATAAAATTAGAGCCCAGTGTTTCCCAGAAAGGGGAAGATAAAAAAACCCAACTAGACAAATGCACACAATTACAAATGGAGAAAACATGAGAATGGAAGTTGAGAGGCCCAAAAGTTGCTGATATACAGAGCTGTAAATGTTTGACTTAACTCTATTTCTCCACTCTTTTGTCTAACAATTTTGACTCTTCTCCATCCACTTATTACTTTTTTAATCAGTATCACCCCAAGAAAGGCAGTACAGTCACTAGTACACAAGGGGTTACAGGGTGTGGAGTAATTAGGAACAGAAACATTAATAATGAGCAGAAAGAAAAGAGAGCAATCAGGACAACAGTAGATAGCGATTGACACTGCATTTAAATTTTTGCAGATTAAAGTTGCTTGGAAAACATGGAGTTCCACAAGCAAGAAGTGCAGGATAAGAAACTGTTAACATAGAAGCTATGGCTACAACTTAGATAGCTAAACTATAAAACTGATGAGACCTTACCACCAGTTTAATATTGCACTTAAATTCATACAGTTGAGTTACCATTGTATTTTATTTTCTTCTCTAACTTCATTTCTTTTCTTTACCTCAAAGTCTTGTTGAAATATACATTTTGGCTCCCTAGACAGAAGTTTAGATATACTCTACCTAATTAACTATTTATCAACAAAGATAGTTTAAACCTAGAGGTTCATTATTCGCTTTTCATCTGACCCACAAAATTCTTCCCACTGAAGTACAAGCATGATAGAGTTCATTCCTCTAATCAATACCTCTTAACTTTAATCAGTTTATGCTAAACATTTTCTTTTCACCTTTCTCTTTCCTTCAGACTTGATTCACCTTTACTGTTCACTTTGATTTCCTCCCTTGATCTCAGCAGGTGGCAGGGTTGAGTCAATAGTCAAATTTATACACCCCTGCTGATATATAATTAACCAATATTATATGCAATTTAAGGAAGATAAGCTTTGTATGAATGTCTTATTATGGAATATCTATCTTCTTCTGTGTGCTGTATCCCTTTAGAATGTTGGCAGTCATGGCTCTCCACAGCTTCCTGTTTTTGTAGCTCTTAATGAATTTTGTCTTTTTGGTATCTCTCCTAAATCTGGCTTCCCTGGCTGACAGAAGCATTCAAACATGATTTAGAACTCAATCCTATCAGCCAAACAAAATAAAACTGAGCTTCATGTAATTTGGCTTGATCTTGCAAATGTGTATGGATCAGTTCCTCATCAGCTAATTCGAATGTCCCTCGAATTTGTCAATTTCCTTAGTAAAGTTGAAGAAAGTGTTTATGCAGTTCACTGTTGTTAACTACACCACCAACAGGCAAGCCTCAAAGATCGGCATCAGGATGGGGTGTGTGATTTCATCACTTCTTTTCATTATGCCTATGGAACACATATTACGAGGTGCAGTGGACACAGAAAAAGGAGTGATGACTAAGGAACAAATGGTCCTTCCACCTTCCAGAGCATTCATGGATGACATCACCATTCTGGTTCTGTCTAAGATGATGAACTGCTGCAGTGCTACCATAAGCTTGCATGGACGAAAATGAAGGCTAAGCCCAAGAAAAGCCAGAGCTTATCATTACTCAGAGGAGATTCACTTCTGCACCGGAGTGGGGGGAGGGGGCTGGGACTTTGACATGATCCTGAGTCAAAGAGAAGCCAGTGAAGAGCCTTAGATGGCTGTATGAAATTCTACTGACTGATCGGCACTAAGGTAAAGTGCAGAAAATAGCACTAGATAAATCGATTGAGAAGAACCCATCTCCCTGGCAAACTGAAGGCTTGGTGTTAACAATATGGTTGGATGCCACAGCTTCTGTTGCCTTTGCAGGTGTATGATATTACTTTGTCTTGCATTCAGAAGACACAAAAATGTATCAAGTGCCTGCACAAGTGGCTTGGAGTCCTCACCCCCTGCTTCTCCATAGTGAGACTCTATACCAATGCCGGAAAACTGCAAATTTTTATCTCCTCATTGGTGGAGGAGCTCATTTTTGGGAAGGCATGCCTTCACATGATGATGAGAAAACTGGCACCTAATGGTTGGTATTAGAAGCCACCCCAGAAGCAGAATCCAGATTATGGTGGTGGGGACCAAAACCAATAAGAACTGTCCTGGGCAGCACAAGCAACCAGTTTTTCTGCAAACAGGATCCAAAGGAAAAATGAGACATGACAATTGAAGAAATCAGGAATTTTGAAGAAGAGCAGTGAACAGATACTGAGTCCAAACATTGTGTATGGACTACATGGAGTGATATTGATCCAGTGAAGCTATCATGAAATATTCTGATTGCAATGGAGCAATTGGCAATATTATTTCTCCTGTGATCTACCTATGATCTCCTACTAAATGTGACTAACCTCAAGCTTTGACACTGATGGATGCGTATTATGTCAAAGTGAACAAGACTTTATGTCACGTGCTCTCTGCACTGCAGATGTACATGTGGCATCCAAACATAATGCTGGAAGTGGTTATTGACTTAGTACACACTGTGAAGCAGCCAACAAATAGTCTGTAACAGACAGAGAACCTAAGATCCATTTACACAAGGAAGGTGAACATTATGTGCGGAAGACCCAAATAACTCACAACATGATGCTACTGAGTGAAGCCTATGATTGGAGTGTGTTAGTTGATCTTAGAACACCTCTGCAATTTCTAGTACACATCATTCAGCTGGATGCATGTCCTGACATTGAAGCATGGTCTGATTCAAAGAAGTATGTCCTAGTAGAATTAACGGTTCTATGGAAAAGTTTGGTTTGTTTTGTTTTATGGCATATCAACCTCAATGGGTCATTTAATGCCGACAACTTTTTTTTCCTGGTAATATTTTGTTTTGTCAAAAATCTATTTCTGGTAATATTTTTTTCCTCAAAAATGTATAGCTGGTAATATTATTTTAAAAAATGTATTGCCAGTAATAGTTTTGTTTTACTTCGAAAATTTATTTCTGGTAATAATTTTTTACAATTTTTTTCTGGTATTAAAACCTATTTTTACACTTTCATAATGCTTTTTACTTCAGTTTTGGGGTTAACTATTTGCCCATAGTTGGGACCCTAACAGGTGCTACCACCCTAGGTCAGGGTGGACCTGGGAACACCAACAATTAAGAGGTGCTTCCACGCTCCTTAAGGCCTTCTGATCAGAGGCCTTGCTGTTGGACGTAGTTTATCATCTTGCTCTAGACGCGGATGTAGTTTATTGTCATACCCAGGATGGTCTATGGAAAAGAACAGGGAGGATGCACATGAATGAAATAATAGCTGCTACCAATCACTGCAATCTGACTGTGCGGAAAAAGAGTGGACATGTTATATGTTACCTACTGAGGTCGTGTACCATAGATTTCCTGGACAGTCAATCATGTCCTTCCTTTTAAACACAAAAAACAATACAATGTACCATACACTGGTACAAGTCACCTTAGTCATCAAAATTGTATTGCATCCCATAGTTGCTGGCTGACAAGGGCAGGGTATCACATATGCTTTCACCTGTTATGTAGAGAAAAGGAAAAAAAAATATTTTTGTCTTTTCGTTATCTCTCCTAAACTTTTTTCTGCCATCCATTTACACAAACTTATTCTTCTTCTATGTGCCATGTCCCTTTAAAATATTGGTGATCATGGCTCTCCATGATTTCCTATCCTTTGTAGCTCTTACTAAATTTTGTTTAGTCATCCATTTACTCAAGCTCACTAGGTAGGTTATGCATTGTTTTCCTCTGTCCCTTCAATCTATCTTGTATGTCACAAATTTTCCAAGCCCTCTTTCCTCATTATCTGTCCTAGATTAACTTTAGAATATTTAACTTTGACCTCAAATTTTTGAGGAACAAGAAGTTTTATGAAATTCAATTGACAAGGTCTGTATGCTTAATTTTTTCATTGTAATTTTCCAATTTTCAAGTAAGTTGTTCCACAAACAGTTCATTTCTGTTCAGTTTTTCTTTGAGTACTTTCAAGAATATCAATGACTGTCATGAGTGAAATGCATCCTTGACGATATCACAGCTTAAAGTTTTAGTCATATCCTGGCATGAGATATACACATGTTATTTTTAGTCGGTGCACATTTTTGATTTGACATCCCTGTTATTGTATATATATATATATATATATATATATATATATAATTGTGGATAACTAGACTCGTTTCAAAAACCCTTGAATTTTTGATTTGCTAATAATCAAATCAATCTCGAGAAAAAAAAGGTTTTAAAAAAAAGAAAGAGCTACAAACATGAACTTCTGCCGACAAAAAAAATCGCACAGAATACAGGTCTGAAGCCCAAAAGAAAAACCCCTGATACGAGTAAACAACTAACTAACAAAAGAGCTCAATACAACCATAGATAGAGACCTAGATACCCAGTGAACCAGACAAACCTACCTAGGTTTCACCTAAAAGGATCGTCAGGAAAGTAAGGCCTTACTTTCCTGATGATCCTTTAGGTGAAAACCTAGGTAGGTTTGTCTGGCTCACTAGGTGTATCTATATATATATATATATATATATATGTATAAGCCCCCTACAATTAATATATGACCAGGCTACTTCAACTAATTACTTGTTCTTAATATTGAAACATTGTAAACCTTAAAGAAAAGAAGAAGCTAAGTTGAAATCAGTTAAAATTTAATTAAATTGAAATTTCAATCGAAGTAAAATCAAGTGTTCTGCTGCTTAAAACAAATCATGTTTTGCCTTGCTAATGTAGACTTTGTTTTTTTGAAATAAAATTCATTTCCTCATGATCTTGGATCATGGCAAAAATATGTCAAAGTAGAATTTTTTGAAACTGCCTCACACACACACACACACACATGCACTTACGCACCCACATATATATATATATATATATATATATATATATATATATATATATATATATATATAATTTAAATGATATTAATGCTCTGATATTAAATATGGCATTGATCTCATTTTTGCTGATGTGTCTTCGTAGCATATTCCCTTAGGAGTTTCTTACTTTGTACATTCTTTAAATTATTAAATTGTTTACATTTGGGATAGGAAAATTAGCAGATATGTGTTTTGAGTAAAAACCTGAATGAGTAAGTCTGCTTTAAAGGTAAAATAGAACCATAATTTATGATAAAGCTTTTCATAGTCAAGTGGTAAGAATGCTGGATCAGATGATGGTTCTTCCTTCAAAGGGGAGTGCAGGTTCAACTCCTCTCAGAGGGCATATTTTCTTTATTTAGTTTTCTTGTGTATGCAGATCGGTTGATAAAATAGTGTTTAAAATAAATTTACCATCTACTAAAATATTGGTATCCACGAAAAATAATGTTTGACATGATACAAATATGTCAGACCAAAAAGTAATTCTTTATATATATATATATAATTATTTCTTTTAAAAATATGAATTCATTGCTACATAAGACGTTTCAAAAATATGATTCATTGCTACATAAGATGTTTCCAAAAATATGATTTCATTGCTACATAAGATGTTTCAAAAATAGAAGCTAAAAAACCATCTCCATTTCATCCTCAAGCAAATTTTGGAATAACGAATCTTGAAATTTACGGAACTTTATAAGCATATACATTTGTAATATCAAATACATGGAAATGGTTAAACCAATTATTGTAATAAGGGCTGAAAGGGTGAACATATTGTATCAATATATTAGTAACTAATCATATTTTTAAAAAAATAATGATAATTTAGGCTCTACTTATGTATTGAGCACTGTTTTTAAAAATAAAACAAAAATACTAAAGACCTTTGGATTATTAACCTAATGGTTCTATCCTATTTTTCTATATATATATATATATATATATATATATATATATATATTTTGATAAATGAAATATATATATATCAGTAATAATGTTTGTGACGATGGATTTCTCGCCAATTAAATCATTAACCTTTGCATTTGTTTTTGTGTGAATAATTCATGAATTTGTAAATTGATTGCACGTTTATCGAAATTAAAATAACTGATCCAAGTGCGACTTTTGGATAATAAGTGCGACATTACTGTAATTATTGAACAATATAGTTCATGCCACTTTGACAGAAAATTTACCAGTAAAAAATTCGTTTATCATCATATTTGTACATGAATGCACAACTATAAAAAATTTAAAATCAAACTCAGCGTTGCTATTGCACGCTCCAAAAACAATAACTCATTTCCAATAGCATTTTTGGATACAACAATACATATATTTTCGTTGTCCTCTTATTACTAAGAGAAAAAACAAGAACAACATCTATTTCAAACCTGAAGATGTCTGTAGGAACAGACGAAAGCTTGTAGTAAAAATAAGAACTAATACGGCAGAAATTTATAGAAACAAGGATCTTTTCATTCATAACGGATTCGGAGGTTTTTGTATATTATTTGAATTGTTTGTGACGATGGATTTCTTGCCAATTAAATCATTAACCTTTTGCATTTGTTTTTTGTGTGAATAATTCATGAATATATATATATATATATATATATATATATATATATATATATATATATATATATATATATGTGTGTATATACACACACACACTTTATAAGTAGGACATATTTTTTTTACTAAATCGTTTTGAGTATTAGCTGGGGCTTCAGAATACACTGACTGTGCCTTTGCAAAGAGGTGTCCTGGGTATGATGATCAGGAGGTTTTGAAGAAGTTTAGAGGAGCACCTCTTAATTGCTGGTGTTCCCAGGTTCACCCTGACCTGAGGTTGTAGCACCTGTTATGGTCCCAGCTAGTCACAACACATTACATTGCATCTAGACATTGGTCCTGTGGTAATACTTCAGTCTGTTGCATGGTATGACGCCACCGAAATGCATCTTGAACTTACAATCTGTGTCTGCTATTCCACGACCGTTAACATCGCGTAGCCATCTTCTATGTCAAAATAACAAAATATCATCTTTGACAGTGGATATCTTTGCTTCATGTCTGTATAACCACTCTGAGGATGGCTGATGTGAGGGAAAAGCTTAGCACCAAATTAATAAGAAATATCAAAATGGTGGACAATTTTTGTCTTTATTTTCACCAGAAATTAAAGCAAACATTTGAACATTAGAATGGCTCATGATCAGACATAATTGTCTGTTATATTTAATAATGTATGTTTAAATGATTATCTGCCCCACTACACTAAATATATATATATATATATATATATATATATATATATATATATATATATATATATATATATATATATATATATATATATATATATACGAATATATATAATCATTTCTTTGAAAATTATAACATAAAATGTTATTAAAATCACTACAAAAATAGCCATTTTGTTTCAACACTTCTGTGTCTTCTCAAGTGATGGTGTTGAATGTAGAATGTATATATATATATATATGTAGAATGTATATATATATATATATATATATATATATATATATATATGTGTTTGTGTATGTATTATAGAATTAATAAAAAATATACCCTTACAATATTTGTAAAAGGTGTGAGAAAACATGAAGCACATCAAGTCAGAAACAAATATAGAACCATCGTGCAAAAATTGGTTGTCTGTGTTAATAATGGTGCAATTTTAAAAAATTGACTCAAAGGAATCAGTTTTGGAATAAATATCAGAGTACCAATAAAATTTTCAGCATGCACTACTAGTTTAAAGTAAAGGAATAACACCCATCCTTAAATTAAAGTGTGGGAACATGTCAACTAGTTGCCTGAACATTGGCTAGTAAGTTATAGATACAAAAAGAAATATTACTTTAATTCATAAATAAACTCTGTTTTTGTTTATCAAATGGACCCTGAATTTTCCCCTATCATGATGAATGGGTGTTATCTTAGGGGAGTGCCTGGAGTGCCTAATGTGACTTAAACTAAACTCAGACCTCAAGTAGCTCTTGTACATACAATTCATCACTAAAGATGCTGTAAAAATAATTGGTTCCCTATGCCACTTCAGTAAATACCTGACTCCTTCTGATATCCTCTACATTTAAAAGAGCTCAATCAGTCCAAAAATGGAGAAGTGCAGTTATATCTGGGCTGGAGCTGCCCAGTCATCATTTACCAATCTTGATGGAGTCTAAAAGCATCTCTAAACACTTGTGGGTGATGAATTATTTTCCATAATTTGCTTTCTGGAACTGACTCACAAGAGGATGTTTCCCCAATCATTAAAATCTTAACCTGTTCAAGTCTTGGACGAACCATTATCCTCCCCATATATTCTATAAGCTGTGTCTCTTATGCTGTAACCCTCTACATTGAGTGTCTTTTGGGCCTTGTACAGGGTAAACATCATTGTAAAAAAAACATGCTTCCTGGTAAATGGTTACTGAATGAGGTTTGTTGTATGGATGTAAAACGATATACAGGATAGATAAGAGTTGACCATAGAGTTGAAATAGTTAAGATTGCTGTGATTGGGGAAAAATCTTATCAGAAGACTGTTCCATGAAGAAACACTTTTTGTGAAGACACTGTCTGAGTGAAACTTCCTCCTAACTAATGGAATATGAAGAGAATGAGTATGAATCATCCCTGCATATATGGCATGCCTGGCTTTAGTTTGTAAGTGTCCTTTTCTTTGTATATGGATTAATATAAGCATCAATATAATTTTAATTATGAATATATAAATCTACATATGATCTCCCATATTGAGCAGTTTTACCCATAAATATATGATGTAATGGAATAACCTGCCACCTCCATGAGTGGTGGCTATATAGGTTATAACCACCTATAAGTATCCGTGAGGAGAGCGGATGGGAGAGTTGAGCTGGGATCTGCAAGAACTAGCGGCCTCCTGATAGCAACACGCACACAACTGTACTGACTTGCAATGACCATGTGCATAACTATTACTTCCTTGCTTGTACTGATTTCTACAATAAACCTGTTACTATTTATCCACCATGTTTGTCCATTCCATATTTTTATTAGCACAGAATATAACAATATAGGATACATTAAAACTATTATTTTAAAAATATATATATATGTGTGTGTGTGTGTGTGTGTATGTGTATAAAGGTAAAAGACAATAGAAAAAATATTATTAGCTGCTGTATTTTGTCCAATGTGGAATTTTGTTTTTGCCTTGAAAAAGTCCACATTGGACAAAACACGTCAGCTAATAATACAGTTTTCCTATTGTCTTTTACCGTTATGCATCTTATCTTTTTCTACAGGTTAACTGAGAAATTTTTCATATATATATGTATATATATATATATATATACATATTAGGTTGACTCATAAATAATGTCTATTTTTGTTTATCCACTTTATACTTTAAAAAAAATAAGGTCCAATTACATTTTATTCAGTTATCTATTCACCATTATCAGTGTCAGCTCTTCAATGCCTTTTCAGTAAAATTCCACAGGTTTTGATGGGAAAAACGTTTTTGATGAACTCTTGAATTTTGTTTTCACTTGAGAAAATTTTCTCCATTAAAGCATTTCACAACAATAAAAAAAAGGTAATAATGATTTCGTGCAAGGTCAGGTGAATATGGCAGCACACGGATGGGGGGATTGGCAGACCCACTGAGTTCCAAAGTTTTTTTGTATTCGCACATTACCATGGAGGAGAACAACAACATTTTTCCTATTGACCAGGACTAGGTGCTTTTTGAACAAACTTTTATGGACATGTTGCAGATGCTGGATGTATAAAGCTGTATTTATTGTCTCATTGCATTTTAAGAGCACGAAAATGAACAATACCGCAATGATTGCACCTCATACACAACATTACATTTCTTCCATGGAACGCAGGTTGTAGAAATTTATCATTGTCAATCTACTGCCTTTTGAGCTGAACATTTTCATAAAGTTAGTGTACTTCAAATTTAATCTTAACTACCACATATGATAAGTAATTAGAATGACACATTCATCATCAAAATTGGTTCCCTAAAACGGAAATTACTTATGACTCAACCTAATATCTGATGATGATTTCTTTTCATCTGGCATTCTGATCCTACAGTGAGAAATCAACGAACTGTGATGATATCATAAAGTGGTAATGAAGGGCCCTGGGTTAGTAGGATTTCTGTCATGACACTTTGGCCCTCAAACTTGGTTTGACTCAAAGAAGAAAAATTTTGAATTCTTAACTGCAGAGAAGACAACAGGAAACCACTCCATGTTCTTTCTCAAGATGTCATGGCAATTCACAGATAAGGAAAAGGAATCTGTGAAGAGTCATGTAAAATGACAATTCTTAACAAAAATATATGTGAAAATGATTCAACTTCTGGATATAGATCTGTTTCCAGAACACAGTGAAATTATCATAGTAGGATTTCTGTCACGGCAATGCTGTTAAAATGCCCTAATATAAAGTATTAAGAAATTGCCAGTACCGTTTACAACTCAATATTAATGAGGGTTCAGTCTTTTCAATTGCCCCTTTAATAATAATAATAATAATCTGTTAAAAAAGTGGAAAAGAAAATCATATCAACATTGAAAAAGGTAAAAAGAAATGATTATTAATCCTGAAGGGACATGGAATTTAAAAAAAGGTTCTACAGTTTTTCAGTACAACAGACCAAGTTTACACTTTTGTTTTGACTGTTTATACTAACTTTTCTTTACTTTCCCATGGCTAATAATTCAAGAGTAGGAATAAAATAACTAGGGTAGGCGTAGAAATTTCTTGAAAATTTTAAGCTTGAGAGTATCAAAAAAATTTTGGTACTATTTTCACCTTCTGTTTTAACATAAGAGTTGAGGAATCAGCATGATGTATAAAAAGCTTTAAATTGGAATATAGATTTGGATATATTAATATATTATATATTATATAATAATATATTATATATTATATTATATAAAATTATATATTATATATTATATAAAATTATTATATACATATAATATATTAATTTGGATATAGCTTATTAAAATTGAAACAGACCCAATCTGATTTGTTAAGAATGGGAAAACTATGTCTTTGGGAAAACTATGAATCTACTTCTCCCTGCACTATGTCTCAATGTCAGATATTTTGAGAAAATGTCACAGGAATGCTGACAAGTTTCATGAAGGAGACTGTAATGGTGGGGGATGTTGTACGTATGTTGTTAATATAGGTACCTCCACGAGATTGCTAAAAAAAGAGCATAGCTTGATGAAAAAGACACCAAACTTGATGAAAACAAAATTTTATCATCTAAATGTTTATGTTATTATGAAGAGGAAAGACCAAAGTTTATTTTAATTATTTTTAAAAATTTTTCCTTCTTTTTAGATTTGGATATATTAATATATATTAATTCTATGTTGTAGGTATGTTGTTAATATAGTCGTTATCCCATTGTTATATGTATTTGTAGTAGTAGTTAACAGAGGAATGTTTTTTTTTATATTGGAAACAAAATGAATAAAAATTGTACAACAATAACATAAACAATAATATTTGAAGCACATGCTGATATTAATAACAAAAATATTGGTATTTTTTTTTATCATGATATGAATTACATATATTGGTATGGTTTGTATTAAAAATGTTCTCAGTGTAACTGTCTCTTTTGTTTCTTTAAAAGTTTATCCTTACTTGTTTTTGCTTGTTCTGAGAATTTTGTTGTTAAGGATAGCGTTTGAGATTTTCAACTTTCGATTTTCCGGTGCGATGGTGATACAATGTGTTGTGTCCCTTTTTACTACTGCTACTTGCTACTCTACGTTAGTCTAGTCTACTGACCCTACTGTCCTGATTGTCACTTGTGGTGGAAAGGTTGTTTTTATAATCAGATTTTAGAATGATGAAATATCTTTAATTACTGGTGGCAAGGTGGTTTTTAGGATGATGAAATTTTTATTTCAGGCATGATGAAATATCCCTATTTTCGATCATCACTAATGGCAAAGTTATTTTTAGAATGATGGAATATCATCATTTGCTCAGGCAGTAAAAAGCTGTTACTCATATAGTCAACCTTGACAAAGACCCATTATGCCTTATTGAGAAAAGACTAAGAGGTAATAATTCAATAATTTGTGTTTATGATATGAGAGTGAAGTGTATAAACAACTATTTAATATAATAGATTTTGTAATTATAGATAATAGTAACTCTTCAGAAATATCAGTTGCTGTAGTAATGTATGGTAAGAGTGTGTTGAGGTTGTGGGGAACATTTAACTCTGCCAACAACTACAGAAGTAATAGGAAGTAAGGGGAAAGAGATGGGAGGTAACAAAAATAACTCAGAAACTGCAGCAATTTGAGGAACAAAAATTCCCATGGGATTTACTTCACAAGACATTATATCTTGCCAACTGCTGACTGCTTTTCCCTGCTGCTTTTATTGCCATCTTACAAAGACCCAGATCTAGACCAAAGAGGCCCAGATATAGACATGCCAAACTGTCCTGCTGTTAACAGGAAAAACCTGGATGTAACTGGTGTTGGCAAACATGTCCACATGCAATCTTTTGTACTGATGAGCATTCTCCACAGTTGGTTATAGTAAGCTAGTCAATTTACTGCTAGTAAATTGTGTGTAATTGGACCGAGCCAGTCTTAGAGGCCCTAACCTGTGCGGGAGAGTTCCTCTTTTTGATAGTTACCTGTCATTGTCATGTCAAATTGCAAAATCTGAAAAGTAAATTTTGAAGAATAGCAAAAGAACACAGAAGTCTACATTTAAAAAAAAAAAAAAGAAAGGAGGAAACAAAAGGAACCTCATGAAATAAAGTAAAGACAAGAAATGCACCATGTGAAAAAATAAAAAAATAAAACAACTCTAGTAGGTTTATGAAATGAAAAAATTGCAAGGCAAGGAAAAGAGAGAAAATAAATTTGGAAATAAGTAAAACTGAAATGGCTAAAAAGAAAGAAAACATCAAGAAAGAAAAGAAGAGATTAGTGAGGAAGAAGAATTTAAGAAAACCTTAGAAAAAGAAAGAAATAGGAATGAAAGAGAGGATAACTCTTGAGAAGGAAAGATGATAAACAAAAACCCAAAAAAGAGAGAGAAAGAAAGAAACAGTAGAGTAAACAAAAAAGAGTCTATCCCTCCCCAATCGCAGACAAGAGTAATTCAACCGGTCAGTCTTGTGTCTGAAAAATGGTCTAATCAATAGGATGGAGTAGAAGTCTTCAGCAATTGCAATATTGTCCATTATCAGTTAGGAACCAGCAAATTCATAACGGCTACCCAATCCATGGAATCAGTTCATCAAATATTCATTAACTTGGAGTCAGGCGGACCATGTAAGGCTGACTTAGGTATTCCCCAAAGATACAAACAGACCTCATTGGCTGATTCCTGTATTGTCTGTCACATCGACCAGCGAAGATTTATTTTTTCAAAAACATAAAATAGTTCTCAGAGAATCAAATGTAATTAGTTGATCTAGAATTTATACTGTTTATATTTGGAAGTGACTTTAGAATGGGAAAAGTTTCCTGAAACATGTACATATTTATCTACTTATGGTAATATAGGCAATAAATATTATTTAAGCGATAACTGGGTGGAGGAGAAATGGATTCATATGGTTCACAATTACTATATATAACAGAAGCCATTGGCTTATACCAATGGCTTCCCATACTTAACACTTCTTGTTTTCACTCTTGCATGGTCATGTGCGATGTCATGAGCCATGGTGCAATTTTCACTTCCAGTGTTTCATATGCACGAGTTTGTCATTGCATGGAAATCTTCCATGCAAACAAAAACAGACTATCATTATTTTTATTTCCATGTATTGTTTATTATATTGTAATGTAATTGTCATCTTTGCTGATGGCTTATGTAAGGTGAAAGCTGAGATAGGATTAAAAAAAATGTATCAATATGGTGATTTTCTTTCGTCTTTCAATGATAATGTTATTAAGCTTATCAGACGATATGAAAGGAATTTACATAAAATAAATAGACAAAACTTGTCTATATTATTTAATGAAGCATGCATCTATCTATCTATCTATCTATCTATCTATATATATATGTATGTATGTATGTATGTGAGCAAGCTGGAAATGTGAGACATGTGGTCATATACTACTATCAAAAGCTGGATATGTTATCATCTGAAGTCACATGAGAGATGACCCCACTGTGTTGCATCCATGACCCAGTGATACTACATGTGTGATCTGAGAGGGAGGTATGTGATTTGACATTTGAATTGAAGAGGCATATTGTGGTGCACAAGCTTGACCTACCACAGCAACATCCGCTTAACCCTGTGAAGACACTGGAGCACATCTGTCATCTATGCTATAGGCCTTGCAAATCAACTGCTGGTTTGAAGAGCTACCTTCAAAGTCATTCAAGAGGAAACAATGATCTAGATTGAATGTAGGTGTTGATGGGCAAGACAGCAGTCATCTGTGAAGATGGGGCAATCAACATGTGTGTGTGTGTGTGTGTGTGTATGTGTATGGGTGTATGAGAGGAAGAAAGTGATAAATATATATAGCAAATAAACCCTATTTCCAACACAATTACATACCCACGGACATAACATATTAAAAGATGTCAAAAATTTATTTTCCTTTAATCATTTCACCCCAAGCAATGTGGGAATGTCACTAGTATGCAGGGGTTACACAGATTGAAGGTGAGAGAAGAGAGTAGATATAGTGGTGGTGGTGGTGGGGGGGGGTCAAAGAAAGAATAAAGGCTGAATAGGGTTGAAGTCAATAGAAGACGGCAGGTGACATTGCATTTAAATTTTTGATGATTGTAGTTATCTGAAATGCAAGTAAGTGGAAGGGAGTTTCACTGTTGGGAAGTGTGAGAAAAGAAACTGTTGGAGTAGAAGTGGCAGTTGCATTTAACTATTTCAACAGTAAAAGGGTGGGGCCTAGATGCCTTTTTAGTATGCTTAAATACATGTAGTCTGGGTACCAAGAAGAAAAGATTCTCAGAGCAATTGCCATGAAAATATTTGTAGAAAAGAGAGAGGGAAGCCACATCGTGTTGGTGAGTAAGTGATTGAAGTCAAGATACCAAGCAGAATTGATTGCAGATCCTTCTTTGGATCTTGTTAAGAACCTCAGAATGAGTAGCAGGAGAATGGTAGATTTGTAGATGTGCAAGATGGACTTTGACGAGAAAAACCTTCTGGCACAACAACTTCTAGCCAGTATCGGACAATATTTACAAACATGCTAAAAAAGATCCCACAATACAACACACACCATTTAAATCAAATTCTATTGGTTAGAAATTAACGTTGCCAGGTGAAATATATGACCAATCAAAAAGAAAAAAAATTAAACATTATTTTTCTCAAGAATACATGGGAGAAAAATTTGATCACTCAGAGAAAACTAAAACACCTACTTTTGGGGAATATTTCTTATAAAAACCCACAAATTTCAACTTTCAGCATCAGAGAAATGTGACTGTTTTCAACACAAAAGAAAACATGGCTACATAGCTTTTTTCTTCTCCCTAGTGTATGCCAAAAGAAACCTGTGTTAGCAACTTTAAATGAATCATTTCCAACAACAGCTTGGATGGTGAGTGAATCTTCATTGACAATCAAACACTATTTTCAATCACAGCATTTTACTGTAGACCAACTACATAAAAGGTTTTTTTTTTTTATCAAACACAGACTGTGGACCAGCTATTCAAATGTCTTTTCTCAACTGCAGCTTCTTATTGTGGACCAACTACGAAAATTAATTTCTAAGCTACATGTTTTTGTGTTAACCAACTACTCAAAGATTTTAACTCAACAAAAGATTATTTTTCCTCCTTTCTGACTCTTGAAGTCATCTACATATGTTTATGAATAAAAATGATTTATTTAACAGGCATACCAAGTTTTCTTTATTTTTATCTTATTCAGTCAATTATGTGCCATGTGTGATACATGCTTAGGCGATCATGTATCTTTTGATACATGACTGACGAGGCAGATTTTTCCCACAGTAGCCTGCCATTTCTTTCTACAGTAGACCAGTTGCCATCCAAGGCTATAGAACCTGGTCTGTCCTGCTATTTACCCATAGCTAGGAGGAGAAGAAGAGGATTCATACCTTTCTCAAGGTTATTAGCACATAAGTAAATGTAATGGATTTGACTGGAATTTGAACTCAGCTCTCTAATTCCTCAATCCGAGCCACTGTCCATTACTCCATCATTGTTTGGAATTCAGACATTCAGATTTTTAATATAAAACAACCTGAATGATGAATTTCCTACAGCAGCATTGAATATATATACAAGATTTTTGCACACAGGGATTTTACTAGAATAATAGCAGCTGAATATTAATGCTGGTAAGCATTTTTTGGTCTGTCTAGAAAATCTATGATTCAAGCAGGTTACTATACTGAGCAGGTTGGTTTGGCTCTAGGCCAGGCATTGGCAATCTTTTCCAACCAGTGGGCTGAATCAGATATGGCTCATCATGAGGTGGACCACACTACTAAAAAGATTCAATGTAAGTTTTCGTTGAAGCTGTCGCAGTCATTTTCATCACAGAAGGCCATGTGCATAATCATCTGCCATAGAAATAGTGAAAGGTTGATTGTTTTTGAAGAAAAGATTCCTCAATAATAAAAAAAAAAATGAAGTCCGGATATAATTTGATCAGAGGTGACAGTGGTTAAGACACAATGTTGCATGAGATTTGTTTCTTATTCATTCACTTGAAAATACAAAAAATAATTTTTAAATTAAAAAATATATTTCTTTTCTAGAGAAAAAAATGTTTCTCCTTTAGAAAATACATTTCTTTTTCAGACAAAAATATTATTATGGACATTCTGTTTCTAAAGCAAATGGTATTTACACACATGGTCTTCCTTAGTGAAAAACAACAATCATTTGAAATGATGAAAATGTTATGTTCAATGAAAAGTTACAAAATTCAAGAAACATTGTGCTTAATTATTATGTATGTGGTTACACATGAGAAAATATGAGTGAACAAATGAGGAAGAAACAAAATAAGCAAAATTTTAATAAATCTTATTTTCTTCATGGAATTCAGTGTGCCATTGAGAAAGTGAAATGGGCTGCACTTTGCTCATGACTGCTCATTAAGAAGCCAAGTTTGTTTAACAGTTTTTTGAAACCTATCAAGATCAAAGGAAAATTATTGATGCTCCAATTTCTCAGCGGAGTTATTATGATCGTTCAAAAATTCTTTGGACGAAAACATTCTATCTTAAAAATGTTATGTGAAGGTTTCATATGAATCATTATCATATACAACATCACATGTAGTTATATTAAAGAATACAAACCAAACAATCATAAAAATTCACAATGTAGAATTAATAAAAGACTAAACACTTTAAATAACTCAGTGTAGGAACAGTCATAACAAATTCAGTATAGGAGAAAAGGAAATTGAAGATAGAATAGGTTACAAGAGGATTAGTCTCACTCATCACTGCAAACTATTACAAAAATAAAATATTAGCATAAAAACTTGAGTCATCTTCTTATTAAATGGAAACTTTTGTAAGGATGCCATGCATAGTGTCACACCCATTCAGAAATATCTAAACTTTTAGCTATATATAACCACTTTTACAGAACAATGATTAAAAATGGCTTCAAGCAAAGACCATTCTTCTTCAAAACTCATGGACTGGTTCTCCAAAATCACAAAGAACAGTACCAAATAACAGGAACTACATCAGTTGAGTAAGTTTGAAGAATTTGACATTCACAGGACATATTGAAGGCAATTTGGGTGTTAGAGGAGCCTATATAATGAGCTTGTGTAAATCACAAAAAGACAAAGATTACTAAGAGCTACAAAGGAAGTTGCAGAGAGCCATGTTCACCAACATACTGAATGCACATGACACATAAAAGAAGAAGGTACTCATCTTAAACTGTCAGCTGTATACAACAACATTCTCAGGCCAATGATTAAAATGGCTTTGAGAAAATGAAACATGTTACTCTTAGCAAGGACCATCCTTCTTTGAATATCATGGACGAGCATTACAGAATCACAAAGATCTATGCTAAATAACAGAAACCACATCTCTTGAAGACTTTCAACAGCAGCAACAGCTTAAATGGATAGCATGTGTAACCTGAAGAGAAAATGACATAATCATGATATTAATGTTCTCTTCCCCACTATTTCAAACCAAAGATTAGAAAGGAAGGCCCTACGAGAGTTGTATAGATCCATGATCACCTACATTTTCTTGGGACATTAGCAATCATGGCTCTCCACAACAGTCTTTTGTTGTCTTGACACTTTACTGCCTTACTTTGTCATTGTTTTTTTTATCTGTTCATTCAAATTTCTCAACTGAGTTGCTCATTCTTTCTCCCTCTGAGTGTTAAATTCTCCAAGCTTTCTTTGTCCATGAAGTGCCTTAGAAATTGTTAGCAGCATTTTTCTTGTGGTTCCTATTTTCTTTAAAATGTTCCCATTACTCACATGTTCTTTCTATTGTATTTTCAAGATTCATTAGGAGAACCACATCTCTGTCACTTCACATCTACTATGAGGAGACTGTCCAGTATGCATTTCCATAAAGGGTGTTCCAATAACTTGGACTGATTTTAAATGTGAATTAATTTAAGTGATGTTCAAACAGAATTTGAATGAGCAGTTTCCAGGTTGCATCACCTCTTTAAACAGCAAACTTGACAGTGCAACTTGACGCCATTAGATTTCTTCCTTTGGGGTCATCTCAAGAGTAAGGTTTACAACAACAAGCCAACAACAATTCAACAACTGAAGGATGAGATAATAAGACATATTGATGAGACTGAGGAGAAACTATGCAGAGACGTCATTAAAAATTTTGACCATTGAGTGGAGGTGTGCCGCTGAAGCCTTGGACATTTGGCTGATATTATTTTTCACACGTAATTACCATGACTTAAATAATGTGATCCAATAGAGAAATAAATAAATTTTTACCAATAACACTGATTTATTTACTGCTGACTTTGATCCATCTTAATGAAACACTCTATATAAATTATATAACAATTTAATAGTATTTCTTTGGTTCCTAGCAAGATTTTGTTTAGTTTTTGGAACAAATTTATTGCTATTTCTCTTTCCAGAACCACGCCTACATTTTTTGATAGTGATTTATAAATATTTAAACAAACTTTTCCTAAACTGCAAAATTTACAGACAAAAAACTAGTTCAATGTAGAAATTAAAAAAGTACAATTATAAATAAGAATATAAATTAACAAGAAAATGAATTATTTATTGAATTGAAACTTAAAATGATCTGTTAAATAACATTAAGATAATATAATATGCATTTTTATGATGAGATATTCTCAAGATATGTGAAAAAGATGAAAACATTATCATTTTGATCTTGGTTAATCTATATAATAATAGCAAATATAAGATATGTTAAAATAGATGTAAGATGATATCTAGAAAAATGTAAACATAAAATGAGTACATTTTCTCTTCTTCCAATAAGAAATGCTTCATGTAGAAATGAACTAGAATAATTATCAACCAATCAGATATGTAACAGAGTGGAATAAATACCTTGATGTATGGAACAGTATTAATAAATTGAGTAGATGACATAAGAAAACAAGATAAGTTGGAGTTGGAATGCTTTTACAAGATGCAGAGTACTTGAATCATTATTTACATTATTTGGACTATTGTTCTCATCTTTGTTGTCATATTTATTACAAAGTTTTGGCCGTTGTTTGCTTCGGCCTTCTTCAGGTGGTTGGAATGTCAAACTTAACCCTTTAATTCACTCACTGGGGTAGACTGTTCTAGTTCCACGTGCCATGTTTAATGGATGTCAGTTATCTGTTATCTCTTGTTAATTTCCCTCTCCAAGTTCTCCACTGCTTTAACCGGGTATTAAACTCACACTCTTTGGGTCCTGTCACTGGATCTAACCAACACCTTTATCCAGTGTACCATGCGTCCTTGAGGACATCTGTATATAAATTTCTGGGAATTATAAACCTAATGTCTTCAGCAACCATTTTTTACCAGTGCTCATATTGCAATTTTTGTTGTTATTATCGCTTTCCTCTGGCACTCCTTATTACTGGTTCCCATATTGTATTCATTTCTATGCTTGGTCAGCCCAGGAGGTTTTTGTGGCCTATAGTGTACATAATACCTCATCTCAGAAATATAGACAGATACTTGAATCATTTTCTCAAATGTGGATGTCATGCATAGGATCCAACTAACTCAGAATTGTCTAAAACATCAGTTACATACAACCATTTTTTTCAGATAAATGATTAAAATGGCTTTACACTAATGAATCCTTTAGGTCTTAAAGAATATAGTCTTTCATCATATCTTATTGATTGGTACTACAGAATAACAAACATAAAAATAAAAACACCTCACTTGAAAACTTACATCAGAAGAAATAAAAAATGGATAGCATGTGTAACTAAAAGGTGAAATAATGATATAATCAAGATGTTGACTTTCCACACTAACTTAAACAAAAGTTTGGGAAGGAAACTCCCATTGATCCCAGAAAGTGTGTTAACAGTGGGCATGAGAAGTCTAATCTCTTAAAAGACTGTTTTAAGAAGAAGATTTTTATACCTTTCAAGTTGTTTCAAGGTTAATGAATGTCAAATATTTCCTTATAAAGAAACAAAACAGCTAATATTGATATTATTATTACAAATCTTTGAAAGTCAAATTAGAATAAGACAAAACTCAAGAACTGATGTTAAAATGTTGGGCATGACAGACCGTTTCTGGAAAGGAAAACAGTTACATTGGAATATTATTCAACTTACTGAGATCAAATGTATATACGTGATAGGAAAACATTATCTAATGGATGGCTGTATGAAATTCAATGTGACTTAGTTGACAATTTCTAACAAAAATCTATATATGTAAATGATTCAAGTTTTAGTTGTGGATCTGTCTGTTTCGAGAACACAGTAAAAACAGAATATCATAGAAGCATTTATGCTAGAGCAATACTACTAAAATGATCAAACTTGAAGAATAAAGCAATTTCTAGTACATTTTACAACTTAATAATAATAATAATAATGAGGGTTCAGCATTTGCATTTCAACCTATAATAATGAAAAGTAGAAAAGAAAATGATATCAACATTAAAAAAGAAAGAAAGTAAAGATTACTAACCAGTGAATAAAATAATGATACACATTTTATTGCATGTTTTTATAAAGTAATGAAAAAGCATTTAACAAAGTAAAACAGAAGGACCTATTTGAAATGTTAAAGAAACTAGATCTATTTGGAAAGAACATCAAAATAATCCAGAGCTGAAACTGGAAGCAAATTGCCTGTATCCAGATAGGAAATTAATTGAGTGGCTACACAAGAATAGAAAGGGGCATAAGACAAGAATGTGTTTTCTCTTTAGATCTATTAAAGCTCTACAGTGAGGCTATACTAAAGGAGCTGAAGACCTTACCAGGGTTTACTATTGGGGGTGGCTATTTTAACAACATTTATGATGGCTGACTCAGAAAGAAAACTACAGGACCTCTCAGATAAGGTAGTAAAAGAAAGTGAAAAAAAATGGATCAGATGTCAACTGTAAGAAGCCAGAAAGTATGGTTGCCAGCAAAAGAAAAAGTCTAAGTTATAAACTACAAATTGGAGATGGCAACGTCAAACAAGTAGAGAAGTTTAAATATCTGGGAAGTGTTTTAACAGAGGATGGAAAATGTGACACTGAAATCCAAACATGAATTGGATTATTGAAAGATGCATTCATAAAGCTAAAAGAAACACAAAATTTTTATTAAAAATAAAGAACAGTGATGAACTATCAAGAAATAACAATCCTCTTGAATGGCAAAGAATGCTGGACAATGTCTTAACTGATGAAGAGAGTAGTGGTGGCAATAAAAATATGGTTCTACAGAAGGATGCTGAGAATTTCATGGATGGAGTGAGTAAGTAATGAGGAAGTCTTAAAGAAAATGACAACAAAAATTTAGAATGAGAAAGAGATAACTAAAATGTCTTGGACATAATGAGGAAGGAGGTCTTTAGGACAGGGCATATCAAGGACAAAAAAGATAGGTTAAAGCAGCAGACATGATGAACTTGTGTGAATGGATGGGGAACATGGGCTGGGAAGATTAGCAAAGATAGGAAATTAATTGAGTGGCTACACAAGAATAGAAAGGGGCATAAGACAAGAATGTGTTTTCTCTTTAGATCTATTAAAGCTCTAGAGTGAGGCTATACTAAAGGAGCTGAAGACCTTACCAGGGTTTACTATTAGGGGTGCCAATCTTAACAGTATGACCCTGTGTTGATGGCTGACTCAGATAGAAAACTACAGGACCTCCCAGATAAGGTAGTAAAAAAAAGTGAGAAATTAAGATCAAATGTCAACTGAAAGAAGCCAGAAAGTATGGTTGCCAGCAATAGAAAAAGCTCAAGATATAAATTACGAATTATAGAGGGTGACATCAAACAACCGCAGAAGTTTAAATGTCTGGGAATTGTTAACAGATGGAAAATATGACATTGAAATCTGAACATGCATTGGATTATTGAAAGATGCATTAAAAACAAAGAGTACTTAATTGTGGTGTGATATCAATCCTCTTGTATGACAGTGAGTGCAGGACAATCTCCCCACAGATGGCGAGGTAGCTGGAGGTAATAAAATAGTGGGTCTACAGAAGGATACTGAGAATTCCATAGATGAGGTGAGTAAGCAATAAGGAAGTCTAAAAGAAAATGTCAATGAAAAGAACATTTATATACAGAATCAGAAAGAGACGACTGGTATTTCTTGGATACATGATAGAGAAAGAAGGCTTGGTAAACTTATCAGGGCATACAGAGGGGAATTGCGATAGGGGAAGGCGTCAGGTCACCTGCCTGACAAACTCATATGAATGGATGGTAGAGTAGGATACAGATGCTTGACAAAGGTAGAAATGCTGCTAAGAGTCATGAGGGATAGGAAATTGTGGAGAGCCATGAAAGCCTATGTCCTGAAGGGATATGTCACATAGAAGAAAAAGAACCAAGCTTATATATTCAAGGGTATCATTGCTGTATGCAAAAATTATAGAAAACTATCAGCATGTAAAGAAATAATTCTAAATGAGACTGCTTTTGATTTGGAATTAGTAAATGTATAAGTAAAAGTTTTAGCTAATTATAGAGTAAAGGGTCACAATCTTGCCACACTGATGCTGTGGTTTACATAGCGAGCAGTTTTTTACAGGCTAGAGTTGCCAGCTGGTTTTGAATTCAGAGTTGTCCTTCTTGATTGGTTGCCAGCCAAAGTTAGAGAGGTGACTCTGCTCTGCAAGTCCAAGCTGATTGTACAGAAGAGATGGATTCATGCCACTCCAAGGGTATTTATGTGAAAGTGAATGCAATAACTTCAGGTGGAATTTGAAGTTAACGTGTCAATCACTCTTCCCTTATTTATTTAACGTGTCAATCACTCTTCCCTTATTTATTTAACGTGTCAATCACTCTTCCCTTATTTATTTAACGTGTCAATCACTCTTCCCTTATTTATTTATTCACAAATTGATATATTTTTTTCTAATAATATATTTGGTCTTCTTCTTATTGAGTCACTACATGGCATCAAACCAGTGTTGCACACAGGACATTGCCTGGGGTGATTTTTAGATTGTTAAGTGTGTGTGAATCTTCAGGGTTGGGGTAGACTAGATGTTCTATAGTTTGTGATGACTTGCATTGGTTGTTGGAATCCATTTTGGTGTCATATCCCCATTTCTGGAGGTTGACTTTACAGCAACCAACAGCTGTTCAGAGGCAATTCAATTAGGACCAGAAGAGCCAGGCATCACTGGAGCCAGGAGGGAGGGATTCTGTACGGCTGAGAGAGAGAGAGAGTCTGTGTTCCATGTTGTTAAAGTAGCTGTCCCACAGGACAGAAACTGACTAGGAACTAATACATTCTGTAATAATAATAATATTATTAACAATAATAAAAATAATAATGACTATTTTATAAATAATATATTATTTAATTATTATATATTTGTATATATAAAAAATTATGTGTGTGTTTTTATTTATATAACATTTTGACAAAGGCACTGGTCATACTTAGAAATACATTCAAGCATAATTTTGATTATAAAAATGCTACACTCAGAAAAAATTATTCACTCAGAAGGAAAATCCTCAAGAGTGCCACTATTGAATATTATCCAAATATCAATTTACACCCCAGTTTTTTCCCAATGTCACTTTTCCTAACAGAATTACTATTCTCCCAAGCCAACATACACAACAAATATATCAAGAAATCAAAAGAAAACAGTTGAATCCATCGTTACAATGACCTAAACAATATTTCTACATATGAAAAATTCTTTTCAAACATAAAAAGCAAATGACATAATTTTTCAGTTGACCTAATGAATATATATGAGTGTTTCTAAATTCATCTAGTAACTAACTACATTTTGTTTCTTGTTTATACAATCATTGTTCAAATAAATTCATCTCGTTTTTTGCCTTGATAATATACACAGTGGAAGAAATATATCGGCTAAAACTGTATACAGCTTTTCTCTTGTCTTAATTCCTTTATTCATGTTTCTTTTACAGAAATCCTGAGATTTTTTTACATATATATAGTGGGTGCATGTTTTTGAGTTGACATCCCTGTTATATATATATATATATATATATATTGTGTCAGGTCATTCTGCAAGTAGTACCAGTGCCCTGTAACCTAGTACTACCTACTTCATAGTTAGAACATCAGCTTATCTGGTGAGGAGTATGGCTAGACACCCAATAGTATTAAAAACAAAATCTCTCAAAGGTTAGATGAACTTTTTTGTTAGGTCAACACCCCTCATACACACAGGAGTAGACTGAGTTCTATACCTATGCATGCAGCCAATGGGCAGAGGGTTTCCTAGATTGAAGTCAATGGTTAATGCAGAGGGTTACTCCAACCAAATCAATGGCCATGTGTCCACGAACAGGGTGAGCTTTCAAATTTGAAGACATCGACTACAGTTTGATTTGAAGAGATATATGTGTGTGTGTGGGTGTGAGGCATAGTGGAGTAATGGATAGTTGCTCAGATTAAGGAATAGGAGAGCCAAGTTCAAATTTCACTTGAGTTCATTATATTCACTTATATGCTAATAGCCTTGGAAAAGGTATGAATCTTTCTCTTCTCCCACAAGCTATGGGTAAATAGCAGGACAGGCTGGGTTCTATAGCCTGGGTGGTGAAAGGCAAGGAGAAGAATAACTCTGAATTCAAAACCTGTGGAAGGTCGTTTGGGGAACTTATGCCATGCTGTACACAAGTTCTTTGTATTTGATTCTTCCCAAAAATGTGGCTGGTTCTGCACAAGACTTCACCATTATAATCAAATCATACATGCAGGTAGTCTGGTTGTTGGTTCTAAGAACAAAGCTGCTTGATCCTCATATATCAAAAACAATGGGAGAGATTGATTGATATATATATATATATATATATATATATATATATATATATATATATATGTATGTATTATGTGTGTGATAAAACATTTTTCAAAAACAAGCTCAAGAAAATTTTGCATATTCCTTACATTTTTTGATAATTTATATATAATTTATATATCTTGTTTGTGCTTTTTATGACTTGCTCACTCACTCATGTTCTTTCTTTCTTACTAGTTTGTCATCCAGAGATCCATTTTTTTTACCTCAATCCCTCACAGCCCCAACATTCTAACATGAAAATATCCTGTGACTCAAAAGAGCCAAGGAACTACTTATTTTCTTTATCTCTCTTCCTTCAGGCACCTAATACAAATATGTAACTGGCTTGTATGAAAAGCACTGATATCACTTTTTGGAACCATTAAAAAAATGTCATAAATGCAATTTATCTATCTTGAATAATATAACACTTTACTTAACAAACTGATCTAAAAATACTTCAGATTTTTTTCATCTTTTTTATTTTTTTCACAAGTCTTTCTCCCACCCCTGAGAAAAATCTTGCAAATATTTGATGTTATTTTTATCATCAGTTTATTTTGCCATCATTTTCCTTAACACCTGAAGATACAGCACAAACCAACACAAAAGAAAAGATTCAAGGATGGATTACTTAAAAAATAATCCAATACTTCCACAGAGTTTATACACTAAGAAAAAAATGTTTTTGCCAATTTTCAAGAGAAATATTTTTCATGTCCTGTAGTTTTAATATTCTTATTCTTTTCTTTTTGATAGATAAAATATTTCCTTAAAAGTATTTATTTCTAGAATGTAGATATATATAGTCCAATCCTATGAATAATTCATTATAATGACACACATCCATGCAATTGCATATGTTAGCTCTATCACAGGTATTGAGCACTTTCCACTAAATACTGTGCATATATATATCTATCTATCTTTATATATATATATATATATGTATGTATGTATGTATTTTATATTTTGTTATATATGCGCAGTACTTATTGGAAAGTGTTCAATATCAGTGATGGAGATAACATATTCCGTTGTATGGATATGAGTTTGCGACCCTGGCTTTCATGCTTTTGCGATCATCAGGCAAACTTTGATTTTTGTCTGATGATTGTTTGTCTCAAAGTTTGTCACCCAGGGTCACAAACTTATATATATATATATATATATATATATATATATATATATATATATATATATATATATATGCCATTAATAATATGTGTTTTTCCTTACCATTTGGTATATGCATGAAACTCAGAGTTGTACCAAATGTAAATTTATTATTAATAGTATAAATTGTAGCTCTGTTATTTTACACTGAGCAGTTTTATTACTGCCAGCATTCATTGTGCAATATTTTATACTTATATCTATATCTATATATATATATATATATATATATATATACAGGACATATCACATTTTTACAAACTTTGGAGCGGGTTCCTCACACCAAAACAAGGACAAAAGTCCAGATAAACATACGTCCACACATCCTTCGTTTTTTTAGTCATTATGTTTAAAGAAACTGTATGGCAGATGGTGCTGTGTTGCCATTTGTCATTTGTGTACTTTTGTGGCTAGTCTGCTTCAATGTTTAATGTGTGTAGTAGTGAGTTAATTGAGAAGTGTTCTGTTTAACAATGGCAGCATATTCATATCGTGAACAGGCAGATAGGATTTTTATATAGGGTCACACGAATGGTAATGAATGTGAAGCTGCATGGGTGCATCAGATTGCATTTCCAGACTGAAAGCAGCAAAGTCATACAACCTTTGCTGCTGTTTTATTGTTCTTGTAAGGGATCAGACAGTGAAAGACTTTGCATACATTGCAAATGATACGGATACAGGAGCTGCTCATGAAGTATCCTCCATGAGATATATGACATGCTAGAGCCACTTGACCTGATCTGATACCTGGATCATCTCTGTCGAATGTGTTCTTTGTGGTCAGGCATACAAGTGGATCTCATTGCTGATGGTTTATTGCACAAACTACTGATCCATTGTTTGTCTCTTCAGTCTTGTTTACGGATGAAGCAACATTTGGAAGAAATGGCCATGGTAAAATACAGGCTATACACCAGAATCAGTTTACAATTAATGTATGGGTTAGAATTGTAGGTGACTGTCTGGTAGGTCCATATGTTCTTGCAGCATCTCTTACATGAGATGTCTACAGGGACTTTATTCCAAACATAATTCCAGACCTTCTAGAGGATGTACTCCAGCTAAAATGAAGACACATGTGGTTCATGTATATTTTAGTTACTTTGTAATGCACTGGCTGAAATCTACTATGAAAGATGGATAGGTAGGGGAGGACTGGTAAGTTATGCTATATTTATGGATAAAGAGCTTAATAATATGGATAGAGCATATGTAAATATAAAAGTGGATATTAATGTCAACACCTAGTGATGACTGTTTCATGTTTAAAACATTTATTTAGGCCTGAAAATTGTGTTTAAGGATGAAACTGATTGTTGCTGCTGGGTACTGATCTCAATCCTCACATTTATATATATATATATATATATATATATATATATATATATATATATATATATATATATATATATATATATATGTTGGTAAATATTTTTCTAAAAAAATTATGTCCTAACATATATATATATATATATAATAGGAGATAATTTTTAGAAAATATTTACCAAAAATTACTGATGAAACTTAAATAAAAGCAAAATATTTTAGATTTATAAACATTTTCTATTTGTTCCTTATTCTAGCATTCCCAATTCATATATATATATATATATATATATATATATATATATATATATATTCAAATTTATGACATATGGATGTTATAAAATCACTATAAAATTTGTAATCTTGTTTCAACACATCTGATGTCTTGTCATGTGATGATGTGTGTGTGTATATATATATATATATATATATATATATATATTACTTTAAATATTATTTTTTTAGCAGAGCCCCATATTTGAATAGAAACTCCATTTCATTTTTAAACAGTATTTTACTTTGTCTACCAGCCTGCCTGAACAATCAAGAAATCATATTAAAGTACCTTATATAAGTGAGAGTAAAGAAGTGATAAGTCCATAATTAAATCATATTAAAGTACCTTATATAAGTGAGGGTAAAGTAGTGATAAGTCCATAATGAAATCATATTAAATCATATTAAAGTACCTTATATAAGTGAGGGTAAAGAAGAGATGTCCATAATTAAATCATGTTAAATCATATTAATGTACCTCATATAAGTGAGGGTAAAGAAAGGATAAGTCCATAATTAGGATGTAACTGAAAGCTGTCACCCCATCCTCTCTTACAAAAGGGGTCAACTGTTTATTGTATCATTACACACCAAGTCTCTGTCTATCTTTTCAAGTCTCGTGGAAACCAAATCTAGGTCTACCTTTTAAACTCTTGTGAAAATTGTTTACCTTTCTGACTGAATGAAAACTAAACCTATGTCTGACTATCTATTTAACAAAATGACAAGATTCAACATTAAATACTGTCAAAAAGATTGATATGTTATTTACCCAGTGATTCTTAATGGTGGGAGATTCATGTAACATTACTGGGGATCCACACAAAACAATAGCAAATTGAGGGTCTACAGTAATATTTTAGTGGTCCATGGAGCAACTTCACTTCTGTATGGTTATTACAACTGAGAATTGGCATTTCTACAGTCATCTATACTAAAAATACTAAAAGCAGAAAAAAAAACCTCTAAAACTAGCATTATAAATTAGCACCCTTTTTAGTCTACCGGATGTTTGTAAAGTTGAATAAAAACTGAGAAGGATATATAAAAGAAAGATTATATATATCAGGTCATCCCATAAATTCTGTCCAAATTTTGAATAAAGAAAACAAGTGACCAAATGTTACATTTAATTACAGATTCAATCAACAATGTATTTTCCCTGATTATCTATGACTCCCTTCCATCTATTAACAAGCTTACTAATTTCATTACTGTAAAATTCTTTTGGCTTTGATTCGAAGATCTCACAAATGTCAGTTTTAGCCTCTTCCTGTTTTACAAAAGCTGTTTCTTCCAAATGATTCTGTAAGCTTCAAAACAAATGGTAGTCTGAAGGAGCAAGATTGAGAGAATAAGGTGGATGAGGAATTTTCTCACAACCAAGTTCTTTGATCTTTTGTGACGTGCTTCTTGCTGTGTGGTGTTGCGCATTGTCCTGATGAAACATCACCTCTTTTCAATTCACTAGAGCAGGTCTTTTTTTCCTCAAAGCTTGGTTCAAATGCTCTAATTGATGACAGTATATTTGAGCATTAATTGTTGCATTAGGTGGTAAGAATTCAAAGTGGATTATTCCTTGGCGATCCCACCAGATTGAAAGAAGAACCTTTTGCCCATGAAGTTCCCTTCTTGGCTGTAGCTGGGGTCCTTCCCCTTTACCAAGCCACTGTCTACGATGCTTAACATTTCGATAAAAGATCCATTTTTCATCACCAGTCACAAGTCTATCCAAAAAAGGTGAAACAAGTTGGCAAGAATGGAGAGAAGAGCAGATGTCAACTCAGGATTTGAGGTTGTTTTCAGACAATTCATGGGGCACCCATTTTCCAAGTTTAGGAACTTTTCCAAGTTGTTGAAGATGACGATGAACAGTTGTATGGTTTGAACTGAGAACTACTGCCAATTCCTCAACTGATAAAGCAGGATTTTCTTCAAGGGTTGCTTCAAGAAGCTTTTCATCAAACTCAACTGGACGTCCGATTCGATCTTCATCTTCAAGGGTGAAATCACCACCTCTGAATTTTGCAAACAATCTTCTGCAAGTTCTTTCATTCACACATTCCTTTCCATAAATTTAGTGAATGTTTCTAGCCACTTCAGCTGCTGAGTTTCCTTTCTTGAACTCATAAAGCATTATGTGCCTCAAATGATTCTTGGGTACTTCCATGTAAACAGGGTTTTAATCAAACAAAATTTAATTTTATTGTTCTCTGAAATAAAATTTGATCAGTTTAAATGCATCTAAACATAAAAATAATGTTCAGCTCTATTAGACATTATAAAATACTCTTTAAATTTTGTTCATTTTAAGAAAAGGTTAAAATTCGAACAGAACTTATGGGATGACCTGATATATATATATAATAAAAAAATACAGAAAGATTTATTATATAAATTAACATATTAATAATAAAAAATAATATTAATTTTAAATATTAATAAAATAAAGTATTAATAAATTAATATAAATTAATTAATATAAAATATTTAAAATAATGAATTATTAATTATAAAATTGATTATATTTATTGTATAAGGATTATATGCAAAGGAAGGATTAACAGTATTAACCTCGTCAGCAGCAGGGGCAATTTCTGAGGGCCTATATATGTACTAGTGTACATAAATTTTCCATAGAATTTAGTTGTTAAATACAAGTTTATTTTCATTAGATCAGTTTTACTTAAAAATAAAGCATATACATTTACTATTTTGATAATGCAATTCCTAAACTTATCTATGAGTAAAAAATAAAATAAATTTTTCTTTTCATTGAATGATTATGGCGGTCCACTAAAAATAATTAAGGGGTAAAAAAAAAAAGGTTGAGAACCACTGCATTAACCAAAGCAAACCAAACCTATCACAGATTAATGTTAATAAACAATGCAGTATCAAAAACTAAAAATTAAAGCCCATATTTCTTTCCATATAATTAGTTTATGTCAAGACAGAATTCCCAACTTGTGAGGTTAAAGAAGGAATAAGTTCATATATGTTTGAAAAATTAAAATAAAAATATTTTATTTAAATTATCTTATTCAAACACATTTAAAAGCTTTCCTTGTCCTTTGTATTTACATTTTCATTTTGGACAAAATCAGCAAAAGGAAGATTAAAATGAAGTCAAAATTGGAAAACAGTTCAAATTTTGTAAAACTGTAACTAGTTGGTTAATAAATACATCAGGTACCCAAAAATTAATTTCTCGACAAATTAAGCTTCTGGAGATTATTTTTTCTTCTAAATTTCAACTAGTGAACACTATTAGAACTAATGTGAGGATATCAGCTGGACTTGATTTTTTTTAGATATACGTTCAATATAAATCCAGATAATTTAGTTGGAAAATACAAGAAGTGACTTGGGTTTACTTACCTGGAATTTTTGTTGAGTGCTAAGTGTTACTATTATGGCCTGAAAAGGAAAAGGAGCCAAAATTTTCATTGACACACATATTGATGACCTGCCCGTGCAAACTACTTGTCCAACGGAGAGAATGTCACATATTTCTGCCTCTAGAGGAGAAAAGTGGCGTTGATTCTCATTGGTTTAGAAAGAGTGAATTAATGATGAGTATAATTATTATAATTATTTTTGACACTATAGTTAAATTTTATTTATATTTTTATGGACATGATGCCATGACAAGATAATTCATTTTTTATTCATGTATTTCTTTATGGATACAACAAAGTGAATGAATCCTGTAAGTCTTAAAGAAGATTATCTGTGATCAAATCTTACAGATTAGCAAAAGATCTTTACCAAATAACAAAAACCACCTCACTTGAAGACTCCCAACATCAACAATATCTAAACTGGATTTTTTTTCTATGTGCCATCCGAACATTGATGATCATGCACAATTTCCTGTCTTTTGGAGCTCTTAATAAATTTTGTCTTTTTGCTATCTCTCCTAAACACTGTTCTGTCATTCATTTATACAATTTTGTTAGGTAGATTATGCAATGTTGACCTCTTTTCCACTTGTCCTATGAGTTTCAAATTTTCCAAGCCCTCTTTCCACATTCTGTATCTTAGAAATTTCAGCTCTCTCTTTCTGATGATAAATATAAGTGTCCTTTTTGTTTCTAGTTTCCCTAAGACTTTGTTGTTGCTCAGATATTCACTCCATGATAATATTACTTAGCAAGCACATGTCATCAAACAACAAAATAATGAGACAATCAAGATACAGTAGAACCTCAGGATATGTCTACTTCATTCCATAACCGATTTCCTAAGTTACTCGTTTGACAAAGATATTTTCCTATTTTAAAATAATTAAAATATCATTAATTCATTCCAATTCCTCCAATAAAATAACATATTTTTTAATAGGGTTTTTAAACATGACAAATGTATTTTACTATAATATAAATAAAATAGAATACTTGTATGAATGTAGTAGTAACAAATAGTGCTTCAAAAATAATAAAATATGCTAGCTTACCCTGATGTTTAACAGGCAGTACTGAATAACGGTAAATTAAACTTGGAGTTGGGAGTGGGTGGCAGATGTTGAAGTGAGGGTCTTGTAGGAGACAGATTGTGGAGTTTTTTGTTGGCTCATAAAACTTATGAATACTAATTTTTATTTTTTAATTCACTTTATCAATGAACTTAATTGCTAAATATTTTTGTTACAGTTAATTTTTTTATTGCCTTTGGTGTTACATATGTACACTTATTTGCTACAATTTTTTTCTGTTTTTTTTTTTTACTTAGCACTAAATTTAAAATTATGTACATTATTATTTTTTACTTAACACTTAATCTTTGTCACTGATTTTTCAAGCTCATCAAGTTTTTGTCTTTTCTTGACTTTGAACTGAAGGTTGTTTCAATAAAAACCTCTCCATGCTTGTTTATTTCTTCCTCTCTTCAGAATTTTTCTGAAATGCATTAGGCAAATGCCATTATACAGCATCAATGCATGGATAGTCGACACTTTTTCTGGATCTTTTTTTTCTATAAAGACCACAAATTCTTCCCACATCACCCAAATTTTCTGTATCTCCTTTGTAGAGATAACCACCTATTCCTCCTCTGCCTTTCATACTACCCTTAATCTCCTCTAAAACCTGTGCATTGTATCTCCTGTAGGTCCTTTAGCTGGTCTGTAGACAACTCCTCTGTGTGCTCCTCAACAAGTTCATTCACATTGCTTTCATCCACGTTGAGGCCCTTAGACCTTCTGAAGCTTGTCTCTCACTTGCACCTCCTGTTCGATACCTTCAAAGACACTTTCAGTCATAGCCTCAGGCCACAGCTTCCTTCAAGCACAGTTCAAGGTCCTCCTTATAACTTGCTGCCAAACCATATCAATAAATATGATGAAAGTAACAATGTTGTAATTGTTCTTCCAGAACTCACAAAGGGTGAGTTTCATTTTCTCTGTTACATCAAAACAGAGGTGAAACAGGTGCTTTGTGAAGAGCTTGTTGAAAATAGAAATCACCTGCTGGTCGATAGGTTGGAGGAGAGGAGTGGTGTTTGGTAGGAGGAAAAGAACATGAATAAAAGAGAACTCTTTGAGGATGTCATCCTCGAGGTTCAATAGATGAGCAGGAGCATTATCAAGGATGAGAAGGGATTGCAGGGGTAAGTCATGCTCTTGGAGAAACTTTTTAATGGAAGGACCAATGACCAGGTTTATACAATTGATGAAGAACTGCCTCATCACCCTCATCTTTGGGTTTACCCTCCACATAACCTGCAGGTTTTCTTTTAAAATTTTGTGCATCTTAAAGGCTTGGGGGTTATCAGAATGGTAGAAAAGAAGTGGTTTAATCTTGCAGTCACTGCTCTTATTTGCACACAATATGAGGGTTAGCCTATCTTTCATGGGTTTGGGGCCTGGTATATTCTTCTCCACTGCTAAGTCCTCTTTGGCTTGTTGATGTATCCTTCTGCTTCAATCAATTCAGTGAAAGTTTTCTTCTGCTGCCTTCTTATAAGCACTTGCCTCATGATGGAGTGAATGCCAGACTTCTTCCTCAGTTTATCTAAACAACTAACTTTAAATGAATCTTGTGAGTCTAAGTCTGTTGAAGTGCCTGGTATCTACTTCAGCAAGTCACTGTAAATCACTCATGCCTTCTAAAAAATAACTACCTCTGTCACGGTATCCCTTGCGAGTTGTTATTCATGCACCCACACCAATCACAGATTTTCCATCTCTTCATGAAGCAGAGTCCGAAACTTTGAAAGAACTGTAATGCTCTTGACTGGCATTATAGTTTTCTGTTTAAGAATAGAGCATATTGTTGAAGTACTACGCTCAAAATCCTTTGGGAAAAATCAATAACACTTACTCCACGTTCATGTTTTGCAATGATTTCACATTTCATTTCAAGTGAAAATCACTCATTTCTTCATCGCTCTATCCTTTAATGGATAGAGGCTCAGATTATGGAATCGGAGAGCTGAGTTCAAATTCCAGTCAAATCCATTGCATTCACTTATGTGCTAATACCCTTGGGAAGGGCATGAATCCTCTTCTTCTCCCTCTGCAGCTATGGATAAATAGCAGGAGAGGGTGGGTTCTATAGCCTTGGATGGCAACTGGTTTACCACAGAAAGAAATGGCAACCTACTGAGGATAAAATATACCTTGTCAGTGATGTATCGAAGGATACATGATTGCCTAAGCATGTATCACGCATGGCACATAACTGACTGAATCTGTCAAAAAAATATTTGTAACATTCAATTGTCAGAGGAAAATGGAAATGGAGAATTTACTAAAGATTCTATGTCATAGCATCCCCTTTCCTTTGAATCTTTTACTTCTCTTTCCCTATTCCAGAATTAGTGAATCATTTCCCATAATCATCTCCTCAATCCTATCTCCTCTATTCTCTTGTGATTCTGCAGACCTTCTATGCCAATCTGCCAAACATTATTCTGAAGGGAAAGTGGGCAGCTATGTCCAGACAGTTTTGTCTCAATGATGATGAATAGAGACACTGGAATCAACAAATGCTTTGAATTCTATGAGCCAGTCATTTGCTTAACTGCCAGATTAAGCAATGATAATTTTAATTACCCTTACTGTGATTATAACCCTGAAGATGGTATTATGTTCTTTGACTATTTTAGTTGTGAATTATGAGGGATCAAGACAATTTCATTAGAAGCAGAGAAAAGAGTGCTGAACTGTTATGTGATATGAGTCAATATTTTAGGTTTTCCTAGAAGTGTTTGCTTTATTAACTAGAAAATTTACTTAACAACTGAACAAACATTTTGGCCAACCAATGCTGAGAATACCATGTACTGAAAATGTAAGTAATGAGGAAATTTTAAAGAAAATGGGAACAAAAAGCAATCTTTCATTTAAAATTATGACGAAACAGTTCATATATATAGGACACATAATGTGGAAAGAGGGCTTGGAGAATTTAACCCTCACATGACATAGTGAATACTGGAAAATTCCATAGAGAAAGAAGAAACTTGAGGTAACAGAAATGCGGTTTGACAGATGGATGCTGAGAATATCATGGACTGAACATGTGAGCAATGATAAAATCAAATACAAAAATTTAAATATCTGGAAAATATTTTTAGCAGAGGACAGAAAATGTGACACTGAAATATGAAAACATCACAAAAAAGCAAAAGATGTCTTCCAAAAATGAAGTAAAATGTGAAGAAAGAGAGGAATTTTTGCTATGTAATATCAGTTGTCCTATAGAGCAGTGAATGCTGGAAAATCTCCTCATAGAGAAATAAGGGACTTGAGACAACAGTGATGTGGTTTTGCTGAAGGATACTAAGAATACCATGGATTGAACATGTGGGAAATGAGGAATGTTTAAGGGAAATGGATAAAAGGACACATACACAGTATCAGAAAGAGGCAGCTGAAATTTCTAGGGAATATAATGAGGAAAGAACGTTTGGAGAATTTGATACTCACAGGGCATAATGGTGGTAAGAGAGACATTGTGAAACAGCAAGTAAACTACCTAATAAGCTTGTGTAAATGGATGAAAGAACAGGCACACATAATGAGGAAAGAGGGCTTGGAGAATTTGTCACTCACAAGACCTGTTGGAAGTAATTGGGGAACAGTGAGTAACCTACATAATGAGCTTCTGCAAATGACTGGCAGAACAGGGTTTAGGAGAGATAGTAAAAAGACAAAATTTACTCAGAAATACAAAGAAAAATTTCATTAAAAGCAGAGAAAATAATTGTGAATCGTCATTCAATCTGTTGGGTTAGCCATAAAGTTTATTTGCTTTATTAAGTAGAAAATTTACTTCATAGCCAAATAAGGAAGTATTAAGGAAAATAGAAACAAAAAGAAATCTTATATTTCTGTTTTTTGCATTATAATTCACTCTTTCCAAGGTCTGGGAGTCACTAATTGTAGAGGATTACATCAGGAGGCAATTTGAGCAGAGAGGAGAGGAAGATAACAGTTAGCCCTAGCCTTGAACAGGTTAAGATTGTAGTGATCAGGGAAAAATCCTCTTGGGAGTCAGTTCCACTGAGCAGTGGTTTGTAGAAAGAAGCTGTTCAAGTGGAACTTACTTCTCACCGATAGAATACAGAAGTAATGTAGATGTCTTGCTACTATGCAAATTGTATGGTGTGTTCTTGCCATGAAGGTTTGAAATGGCAGGACCAGCAAATATAGTTTGTCTGTGCACTTCCCATGAATAAAACAGTGAGAGACTTGCCACATCTCACCCGCGAGTGAGAGGTTAGTGATGGTCGAGAATAATTTGTCATCTACAAAGGTGCGGGGATGCTTTTGGACTCTAAGATGACTGGAAAATGAAATTTGTACAGCCCCTGCCCATATATGGCAGCAGTACTCCATTTTCAGCCTGACCTGGCACTTGTAAAGGTAGAGGATAGCAGGTGGAGCTAGGTTCTTACTGGAGTGCTACAGGGAGCTGACCATTTTACCTGCATTCTTAACAATGGATTGTATATACAAGTTCCACTTGAGGTCAGTGCCTCCCTGAGAGGGCATCTATTCATCATCACTGATGGTATTTAAAACCACAAAGAAACAGTTGAAATTTCTAGGATGCATAATGAGAAAAGATAGATTGGAGAATTTGACACACATAGGACATAGTGAAGGCAAGAAGAGCAGAGAGAAACAGCAAGTAAACTACCTAACGAGCTTGTGTAATTGGGGATGGTGAAAAGAATAAAACTTACAAGAAACTACAAAGGATAGGAAGTTGTGGAGAGCCATGATTGCCCACATCATAAAAGGACATGGCACATAGAAGAAGAAGTAAGAGTCTAAAAGAAGATTGTTTATTGTAAGAGTAACTGTGGCAGTAAAGAATAGAGGCATTAAATTATTCTTGAATTCTATATTGGCTTGTTACCAATGTAGCCTGTGATATAAGTTTTTTTCTTTTCAAGACATGGGTCACCATAACTTCCTCTCTCTTGTTGCTCGAAGGAACATTTAATTTTGAAACTCACTCATCCAGAGTCAAAAGAATTTTCTATATGATAAGACATTAAAAATATGATATACATATATTTTATATATGAATAAAAAAATACCTTTGTCTACTGGTGAGTGGATTTCAGAATCTATAAAACTCTAAGCACTGATAAGTAAGCATTTAGTGTATTTTATTTATTTATATGCTATATTTGTGGGTAAATTGCTCAATACCAGGGATAGTGTTTATAAATATAATAGTGGACACTGATGTCAGCCCCAAGGGATGACAGTCTGTTTGCTTGAATGTAATCTTAAGGCTTGAAAATTGCATTCAAGCTTGAAACAGATTATCACCACTCGATATATATATATATATATATATATATATATATATATATATATATATATATATATATACACACACACACACTACGCAAGGATGGCTCTAGTTGTGATTTGAGTTCAAGTCATCTGAGGATTGTGTGTGCATGAAAGTCAAGTTATGACGAGTGCCGTCCTTATATAGAATTTAATGTTGGTAAGCATCTTTTGCTCAATCTAAGCAATCTCCTCTTTGTGCACTTTACTGACTGAGTAAGTTTGCTTTCAGGCCTGTTTACACTTTTTTTTTTCAGTATTGTCTTTATTCAAGACTATATCTGGATAAGAGTTTGTTTTGGTAAGCTGTCTGTTGGTTCCATCAATAGTTTTTGTTTTCCTTTAAAATATATATATATATATATATATATATATATATATATATATATATATTCAAGCATGTTTAGTTGAGTAATCTGGACATATTATGTCTATTTATTTTTATTTTAATACTCTTGAATTCTGTGATCACCTTCTTAATGTTATTATTAAATTCATTAAGGAATGCACCATAGTTTTTTCATTACTTTTATTTTCCAAAGTACTTTTAATCTCAACTGAGATCATCTTTAGGGGTGAACTGCTAAGAAAAAAAATTAATGTAATTGGTAGTTGTGAATATTTTTTTAAATGTGCATGAAATGTGGTCTCTTATAATTATTTTAAAAATGTATGAACACGCTCTGTTATAATTAATTTAAAAATTAACTGTTAAAGCTATGACATTTTTCTATGTTTTTATCTAAGGAAGGTAACTTAAATTCATATAACTGTAATTTTTTATAATTACAATTTAAGTATTTTAAAAACATTCCAAGTATAGATGTTTGAAAACATTGTTGCTATACCCATAATTAACCATATTTAGTGTTGGTTGTATTTTTCTTATATAGAGGGCGTTAAGTATTTGAAGTTTTTGTATTTTATTTCCATATTGGCATAAACTTATAGTGTCAATTAACATTCTTTAAATTGTGAATGTAGCAAGAATGTTTCTTTAAATGTTGTGCAATAGAACCTGAAACTGATATATTTAGTGTAAGTCTCCTTGATGATGTTGTTGTCATGAAAAAAATATATATGTTGGTTTCACGATGAACATATTTTATTTATCTTTCAGGGGGGATAAATTGTAAGCATTTCTTAAATACCCATACAATTATATACTATATATCATGAAATAATCAATTTTAAATTGATTTTTATCTCTTATAGATCCCTTATGAATTCCATCTTTCAGGTTGGCATATTTGATATTCCGATACCATTTCACTGAAGCAAACATCAAATGACTGAGTCTGCTACTGTGTTATCCTTTCCACCTGATTTCCTTCTCTCCAAACATCAAAGTAATTCCCCTCCATTCATTACCATTTATCTTCTCCTCCACCTGATTTACTCTCTTTTCTCCACAAACATCAAGGTAATTTTCCTTCCACACATTTTTTTTTTTTTTTTTTTTTTTTTTTAAAAAGCAGAAAGGCGTGAAGCCACTAGGATGCAGGGGGCTGTGGAAGATTTGGAGCGAGAGCGGATAGGAGTGATAGAAGAAAGGATAAGGAGAAGGATAGTGGGTATATCAAGGTAACTGGAGGTGTCGATTGACATTACATTTGAATAGTTGGAGATTATAGCTTTCAGGGAAACAGTAATTGGGAAGGGTGTTCCACAGGCGAGATGTGTGAGGTATGAAGCTATTGGAGTAGAAGAGATGGCTACATTTAAAAATTTCTATAGTGTAAGGGTGGGAGCATGATGCCAGCCTCATGGGGCACTTGAATTCATGGAGTCTGGGAACCAGTGAAGCAGCTCATCAGAGCAATTGCCATGGAAGTATTTGTAGAAAAGACAGAGAGAGGCGACGTTGCATCTGTGAGAGAGTGACTGCAGATGAGACGCCAGATCAGAGCCAATTAGATTACATATCCGTCTCTGGGTCTTGTCAAGAACTCCGAGGTAAGCAGAAGGTGCTCCAGCTTTTATCTTTTCCTCCATTTAATTTACTCTCTTTTCTCCACCAAAATCACATTATTCCTCCACAAATTTCCTTTTATCTTTTTCTCCACATGATTTACTCTCCTTTCTTCCCTACTTTCCAAGTTTTCCTCCACTCATTTTCCTTTACTTTCTCCTCCACCTGATTCCCTTTCCTCCCTCCACAAACTTTCAACTTTCAGTTTCTTGTTTGTTTTTTCTCCACCTCCTCCTCCTCTTCATCATATTTTGCCATACTTCTTCTCCAAACTTCTGTCTTTTCTTTCTTTCTTGCCTTTTCTTCTTTTGCTTTCCTTCCTGACTATTATTCTCTGACATCCCCCCCCACCCTCAACAATTTTTTTTAATAAATTTTCTTCTTTTTCTTCCCTCAGTGTTATTATGCTATCTCTCACCTCCTACCTTAACAAAGCAGATTGTAAAATTCAGCCAATAACTTGCCCATTCATCCATCCATCCATTTCAAACTCTTCTCCCACTATTAACATCTTGTCATTAACACTAAAACTTACCACTGTTGACATTGTTCCAACTGCAGGAAGGTTTCAGATATTTGCAGCAGTAGTCATGACCCCAGAGAAACTAAGAAGATTATTTCCAGATGCCAGATAACCAATCATGAGGTCATCACTGATTAGCCTCTAATTTGTAGCCACTTAGAAGACTGCACACTCCTTCATTAGGACCAATGTTGTCACATTAACTGAAGCTACCCAAGCCTTAGTGATAATAACATGGTAGTTTACAAAGTTATTAGAGAAAGTCCATTTGCAAGTAAGAAATCTGTTCTCTCATTTAAGGAGTGAATATTGTGATTGGCGACTTATGTTTCTAATGAGACAAATGATTGCCTTTGTTATTAAGCAGATCCTTTTGCTTGTTGAATTGAAGATTTTTGAACAAATTTGTTTTTAAAGCAATTGTGCATGTATGAGAAATGAAAAGAGAAAGTCGTTTAAAGACAAGGACCAATTAAAAAAGTGTGGAAAGAAGAACAATTGTATTTGTTATTATTGAGGCATTTTCTATAGAGTTTAAATAAAGATGATTAATTGGGAAAAGAAAAGATAATAATACAATAATGTGAAATGGAAAAATATAAATTAAGAATAAAAAATAAAATATAAAAACAGATTAAATAAAATTAAAAAAGAAGAGAATAAAAATTTTTGAATAAATACAATAAAAAAGAATAAACCCAAAAAATAGACTAGAAAGCAATTAGTGGATGAGCTGTGGAAAAAAGGAATATTCTCACAGTTTGTATTTCCACCCCATTATGAGCATTATTATATACATGATACATTATTTCCAAGATGGAACAGATGAGCTGAAAGAAAAGGAATGACATAAATGCTTTGTTATCAGAGAAAGTTTTATACCATCAAGTCAAACAAAAAATGATATATACATATTTAGACATGTCCAACATGGAGAAATTATATCCCAAGTCTACAACAGCAAGCAATGTGAAAAGAGAGAGTCTTACTTGAAATATTTCCCTGATGGGAAAATTGGAAGTACAGTGGTTTTCTGTGAAATATATATATATATATATATATATATATATATATATACACACACACATATACAGTAGAGGGAAATAAATATTCATACACCATAAAATTTTTTATTTAACATAGTTATAACTTAAGAAAAAACTTAAAATCCATGCAATATTTCTGTATCATTGCATAATGCTGCAATATGCAAAAAGCGATTAGAAAACTTTGTTATAAATGAAATTTTGTGTTTATAAAATTTTGAGGTGAAAAGTATTTGTACAAAATATGCCTTCAATATCAAAACAATGATAATTTTTTGTAAGATTGTGCTAAATTTTTCCATTTATCTTATTACTGGAACAATTTAGAACATTTCGCAAATTGATCATAAATGAAAATGATAATTAATCCATTATAGCTAAGTATTGGAAGCTAATGAAATAACAAAATAAAGTTCAAATATATATATATATATATATATATATATATATATATATTATTTCAGAATCATTTCCCAACTTATTCAAGATGATCTTATTCCTCTTTAACCACCTAGCTTTTTGTCCAAGAGTAATAAGGTACCTCACAGATTTCAGGAACAATTTCATTTTTAATCTTTTTTCACTGCTCTTTTGACTCTCATAGTTGAAACACCTATCTCACATGTCAAACGTTTGATGAATTGAGTTAGATCTTTTCTAATTGATCTCTTTAGCTCTAAGTTGTAATGATAATCCCTCTTGCTGTTGTGACCTCCTGATACAGTTTTCGTCTCTAATGTTCTCTCTTAAACTTATTCACTTTTCTCTTGATGGTTCTTGAATGAACTTTGAAGATGGAAGTGGATGAATGTTGGTACCATTAATGAAGAGCTTAATGATCTTTTTCCTCTCACCATTGCTCAGTTGGGAAAACATAGTGTGACTGACACGAAATGATTTTAACCTGTTCTCTTTCTAGCAGAATAACTCAAAGGGTTCTTAAGGGATTCTTACAATAAATGGTGTTAAGATGGCTTATCTGAAAAGCTGGAAAAATACAATTATTTTAGTGTTTTTTTTAGATATTAAACATTTTGTAGGATGGACAATTATGATATTACATGGCTTTAACAATTTTGCTGTTACACCCAGTATATATATATATATATATATATATAAAATCACAAGGAAAACGATTTGCAGTTCACCAAAGGTTTCATTCAAGGCATAATCACTTCTACTATAAAAACCAATACTGAAAATACATTACCACTGAGACACCTAAAAGCACTAAAGTACCTAGTAAGAAATAAGGAAATCCACATCACTCACTCTGAAAAAGGAGGTGGCATTATAATCTTAAACATGATTACATACATAGAAAAAACAAACAAAAATAAATACTGAAACACAAAAATTTAACAAAGAAATCAGAAAACTGATTAAAAATGAAAATAAATAGTGGTATAGACTCATTGAATATCACCCTAAAAATACCAAAACTTTATGGTCTCCTTAAACCCCACAGAAATGGTATCCCTATATGCCACATCATTTCTGAAATAGGTAGCACCCCCTACAAAATAGCTAGAGCCATAGAAAAAATATTAACCCATCTCCTTGGAACAATAAGTCCATCACATATAAAAAATTCAGGAGAGCTTGTTGAAAAACTAAAGAAAATAAATATGAAGAATTTAGAAACACTCAAATTTATTCATTGGGTCAACTGAAAAATTATGTCATTTACTTTTTATGTTTGAAGAGAATTTTTCATATGTAGAAATATTGTTTGGTTTGATGCAAAGATGGATTCAGCAGTTTTATTATGATTGTTTATTATATTTGTTATGTATGTTTGCATGGGAGAATAGTGATTCTATTAGAATAAGTAAGATTAGGAAAACAAGGGTGTAGATTATCTATTTTATTCAATTTGTCTTCTCTACAGATTTATTCTGATAAATTTATATATATATATATATATATATACACACACACACACATATATATATATATATATATATATATATATATATAGATACATACATGTACATATATAAACTAGCAGGCTTCACCCACTCACTATCACTCCACAAAGTAAGATATATTCATTACTTGAAATCTTTGAAACAAAAATTTTAAAGGAACATTTCATTCATAAATTGGTTTGTTAGAGTGAAGGAAAGTTTTACAAATAGATGCCAACTTGTTGAAGGCCAAGTAAAATGCAAATTTCAAACACTTTTCTGCACTATATAAGACAATATTCCTAAACAGAACTATTTTTGATATGAAAATTGAAACAATCCTCAAATAAAGGAACAGTAATGAAAGACAGTTAATGAAATAAACTTTTTTTAAAATTAATATGCAAATTATTTAAACTTGAAGAGTGATATCACCGGGTAGCAGATAATATATAATATAGATATTGAGCTTTTAACGTATAAATTACTATAAAGTAGCATGCTTTCTCATTGCACTAGAGAGAGAATCGGTGCATGCACTGAGGCCAGTGCAACCAGTGATTGCGGTACACGCACTCGGGCTCCCCACATTAAATATCTACTATAAAGTAGCAATGGGGCTTTTTAATCCCAGAATTCATTGGATAATTGAGCTCCAATTTTGCATTAATTCATAAAGATTCCATAATAGAGGTTTTACTTAATTAGTTATTATGTTTCTCTAACTCTTCAAATGTTGAATGTATAACTAATTCTAATTTCTATTTTCCCCTCTTTACACAATATTAATTTTATCTTATGAATTCTTCCCTGTTGTGTCACCCATGAAATGAAAATAATTGTTTGTACGGAAAATAAGGATCTATGTACATCAAATCATCTTTAAATTAAGTGGCAGCAGAAGAATTATCATTGAACTTTTAAAATGTAAGCTTAAACATTAATTCAATACATAAATGCAGTGATCAATTTTGGGTTCATCTATAGTTTATTGATGCCTATTGCATCTACTCTTCCCTATCTATTTTGATGATGGCTAAACCAAGAGTCCTCCACAGGAGATAGCTTAAACGCCACCTGATAGGGCAACTTTTAAGCTATTTTATATATTTATAAAACATGAAATGAAACGAAAAATGAAATTAAAATTGATGGGTAGTGTAAGTTTTTGTACTTTAACAGAGAGTGTAAGAGGGATAGTTAAAGAGACATGGTAGAGTATAGGGAGGGATTAATTTCATATCTCTCTCAAGTATACTTTATATTGTGGGAGGAGGAGTGACCAGACCATAACCTATTTAGATGGTTAACTTAACAGAAGTGATATATAGAAATGGGAGGGCAGTAGGGAAAAGAAAAGGAAAAAGGAAAAAGAAAGATGAGGATTACCAAGTTCTTCATAACTTAAATATATATATATATATATATATATATATATATATATATATATATATATATATATATATATATATATATATATATAAACATTCATACATATATATATATACATTCATATATATATATATATGTATATATACATACATACATGTGTGTATGTATATATATATATATAAATATATATACTTTTGAGAAGAGAGTAGGCGTGAGGAAGTCACCTTGTTTCACTCCAGTTTCTACAAAAAATAAGGTCTAGTAACTCTCCACTTACACAGACCCAAGCTTTCATATTGTTGTGCATAGAATGGATTAGATGAATAAACTTCCCAGGGTAACCAAGCTTCAAGTTTCCACAGTGCTTCCCTCTTCATAATATCAAACGCCTTTGTTAGGTCAATAGAACACTGATACTGGTCTAGATGTTGCTCTAGACACTTTTCCTGCAGTAAAGATTATATCCATTATCCTTTTATTTATCCGGAACCCATATTGGGACTCCTACTCTCTTTGAGACCTTCTTTGCTATGGTCTTTCAAGGAAATTGAGGTAGGTGTCTATATATGGTATTGTACAACTGGTAATTTGTTCAACCTCCACTGGTTTGAGGAAAACAGTAGTAATGTACCAACCGGCACCAGACAAAGCTTATATTCCTCTTTCCATATTTTTGTATGGCAAGAACTTAGAGATTCTCAACACCTTTGTGTACTTAGGAAGCACACTCTCCATTGCAATTAGATCTCATTCTGATTCATTCTGCAACCTGGCCAGATGTGAATGACATGAAGTCAGAAAACAAAAGTTGTTATCTGTGCATTAGGCTCCAAGCATCACATCTGGTCTACGGAGCAAGCTCTGGTGATGACCAATTACAAACGTTCTTGCTGCTAAGAGATGACCCTGGGGATAACCAGGCCCACAGCAAGCTCTGAGAACAGCCAGAACTCAGTTGCAGCCTGGGGTGGCCACTGGCTGTCATGCAGGGCACTGCTGCTTCTACTGCTGTCATGATTTTGTCACCATGACAACAGAGTTGTGGCCTGGCCATCATGCAGGGTACTACTGCTGTCACCATTGCTGCCTTCATCACCACCACTCAACATGACCACACCTTTCGACGATGCTTGAACAACCACCTTGGCCATCTAGCTTTGACTTGAAACATCTCAACCATAACTTCACCCAGCAGAGCTATTCACCTTCAACTTGAAATATCTCAACCTCGATTCCTCCCAGCTAAAAGCCTTCATCAATAGTGACCCCTGCCATCACCACAGCCTACCTTGATGTGTTTACAAGACATTCTCTTCACAGACAACACCATTAGCATCATTCTGTAGAACAGGACAATCAACCCCTGCTGTCACCTCAGCCTACATCAACTTGTTTACAAGGCATTCCCTTCATAGTCGACACCAGCAACATTTGTTCCACAAAACAGGCCTACCATGACTCATTTAAAAGGCATTTCTTTCACAGATGACATCAGCAACCTTTGTTCAACAGAAAAGGCCAACCAACCCCTGGCATCACCTTTTCAGGGTTTACCCCAGCAACTTTCGTTCTATAGAACAGCCCTACAAAACCCTGCCATCTCCTTGGCCTACTACCACGCTTATCCATTATCAGCTGATTTCAACACAACAGGTCTACCAACCAACAAAATGACCCACCACCATGACCCCGATCAAGCAAATTTGCACCGACCATATCCTGTGACCTCGGCCATGCTGGCACAAAAAATGGGTCAACTCATGACACTATGCTTACACCAGATCACTATTCCTTTACTCTCTACCAACAATAAACATTGTTTCAATCTAGTCATTATTCCTTTCTCTCACTACCAAATGGTTAATATAACAAAGCCTGCAATGCCTACAGCAAACCTGAAGCTAGCTTCTGTTCAGTCAGACATCACCATTGCAACAAATATCAAAGTTTATTAAGCATGTGTGTTGGCAGCTTTATTGTATGGCTGCAAGACCTGGACAAATTATAGATGACATATTAAACATCTGCAGTTCTTCCAGCAAAAATTCTGAGGTCATTAATGAAAATTACATGACAGTCTTATACCCCAGACAGAATTGTCCTTGAAAGGTCCAGCATTCCCAGCATTGATTCCATGATCCTGAAATACTGCCTCCAGTGATGTGTCCATGTGGTTCAACTTTGAGGATGGCAAGATGCCTAAGTAGGTCATGTTTGATGAGCTAAGAGATGGCAACAGACCAGATGGTAAAGTGGTTTAAAAATTGGCTAAAAAAACTCTCTCAAGAAAGCCAGTTTTGATCCTCAGACATGAGAAGAAAAAACATAGGATAGAAAGATCTGGGGAGATGAATTAATGCAGGCTGTAAAAGGTTTTGAGGAAAGATGGAGTGATTATTGCCAAAGTTAAACATGCAGCAAATTATGGGATGGTTGTCACACCCCTTCCACAGATAATCTTGCATGTAACATTTGTCTATGTAAGGTAGGTCTGAATAGCTTCCCTTGAGAACTTCATCTATACAGTCTGTGGAAGGGTGTGCAGTAATACTTGTGGTTTAACAAGGCATTTTAAACTGAGGCATCCCAACCAACCAACCAACTGTTAGTGACCAATTAACAACTCAATGCAAAGACTAGACTCACCTGCAAAGATATCACCAAGAAAGCATGAATCAGTAGTGATTAAAAATGTGAAAGTTTTCAAATGGGAGTGGAAAGAGTTCATGAAGTCGTCATACATGGTCATTAGTAGATTTCCACCATATATACTTTATAAAAAATATCAGAATGTAAAGAAAAGAATTCTGTCTACCACGTACCATACCAGTTCTTGAAAATAGCTGTTGTAGCATACCTACAATCAATAATAGGTATGTCCCCATTCACATAAATACAGTAGTAAATACTGTATGTTGGTCAGTTGGAGATTCATTGTGGAATTCACTTGACAGCAGTTGACTACTTCTATGTGCTGCTGGTGAATCTAATATGTGTTGCCTTTGTCCTAAATATTATTGTTCATTACCAACCTTCATTTGATTATTCTATTCAGGTTACAACAATTACATACGTTCCCTAGGTTACAACAATAACTGAGATGGTTGAATAATCCCTGAAGGAAAAATAACACAATATGAACTTTGGATAGTTTATACACAAGTTCAAGCACGATACTCAGAACTTGTTCAAAAATTTTATAAATACCATAAAATATTAAACAAACAAACCTTATCTGGTCTTTTTGATCAAACATTTTTACAAAGGATTTTGCTCATTACATTCAATTCTGCAAGAAGGGCAAAGACAAAAAGTGCAATCAATAATGGAGAGAAAATAGAGTGTGGCCAAATATGTTTGTCAAATGTAGGTCTCCAAGGAGTCACTGCCAAAAGATTCTGCTCAACTTACCTGTGATTTAGGTGGCAAACTTTGCAAGATTCGTTCTTGACATATGAAACAGTTGAAAGCCTATAATGATCTTCCACTGAAGAGGCCTAACCATCAAGTTGAAAACACTGATTAGATTGCAGTCTTTGCAGCAAACTATGTAAGTTTCTTGTCAGTTTCAAAGTCATTGCTGATCTCATAAGAACAATTAGTTATAAGTCAACCTGTCAGTGATGGTCATGCTTGTCTAACATGTATTCAACCATCACATATATATATATATATATATATATATATATATATATATATATATATATATATATATTGTAAGATTTTAGTGTTGAACCTTGGTTGTAAGTCAATTTCTTTTTGATTGATTAATGCTTTTTTATTTCAGTTCAGTTTATTTTCTGTTTCTTGCTTTGTTTATTTTTTTAATTTTTGCATCATTGAATAATGTTCTTTTTGTTATTTTAAAAAGTGAAATATAAGTTTTCTCCCTTAGTTCCAGGCTGAATTATCAGGGTAAACAGATTTCTTTGATGTCTTTTTGGGTTTTTTTTTTTTTGATAAAATAAAATGGAAAAACATATTAAAAAAAGGAAGGAATTCTCAAAGAAGACAACCCAGAATTCTTTCTGATTTTGGCAGATTATTGATTTTATTTTTGTGGTATTCTCTCAAGAAAAGTTTTTTTTTAAAAGTTTTTTTTACTTAAAAATCAAATAAAATTTTATAGGAATTTATTTTTCCATCTTTTAATATATATAAAATATATATATAAATATAAATATAAAATAAATATGCTATATATATAGATTCATTTTTATTCATTTTCTCCATCATTTTTTAATATATATATATATATAAAAAATAAGAATATTAATCTTATGTGTCTAATGATTTTTAATTTTTAATTTTTAATCTTTTTATTTTCTTATTGTTCAATATATATATATATATATATATATATATATATATATATATATATATATATATATCTTAATCATTTATACATAAGCAAGGCAATGAAACCACTAAGATGCAAAGTGTTACTGAATATTAGAGAATATAAGAAAACATCAGTATTAAGGAGAGAGAAGAATAAAAGAACAGGAATTAAGAAGACAGTAGATAACAGATGACATTGCATTTAAGTCTTTGAAGATCAAAGTAGACTGGGAAGCAAGAAGCTGGAAGAGAGTTCCATAAGAAATATGTAGGTATGTACTGCATTGAAAATGATATAATTCTTTCCTGAATTTCTAAGATACAGAGTCATCAGTATTTACATTATTTACAGTCAGACTAATATCCTCATCTTTGATTTAGCCTTGAGGGCACAACAGCCAAATCTGATAGTAACAAGAAGAATGAAGATATTAGTTCAACTATAAATAATAGAAATAATATGATTTTTTTTATACTACATTATAATTTCTCTCTCTCTCTCTATGTGTACACACAGACACAGACACAGACACACACACACACATATATATATATATATATGTGCATCTGATTACATCATAATCATTGTCATCATTATGATTTTGCCTTGTGAATGAAAATTCTGGCAAGGTTCTCATTTCTGTCACAGGATCATGGATAACTGGTAAAACCTGTACAAGACATTCATTCTGCAAAAAGACTAAGGTTTCTACCTTGAAGGAGTGCTAATATTATGGCGCTGTTGCACCTACTCTGTCAGGTGTCTGCAAATTCCATGAAGAAATATTTTGAAATATTTTGTGGCACCAAAATGACTTGTCAGTAGCCCTTGTTACCTATTGTCAAGAGATGAGGGTCCATTTTAGGAAATATGTGTACCTTATTCATGGCACTCCTCTGTTGCACTAACTAAAGAACAGATCAATTATGTTTTTGGAAGTCAATGGTTTTCCATCCTCTGTATATTGACAGCACAACTGAAGATACTGGCACTCTTGAGGAGCTTATGGTTGATGATATAGTCACACAAGCACACTCTGAGAATGGTGAGAACAGTACTTTGAGAATTACTGCTGAGGCAGCACTGAAAGACAATGGTATATGACCCATGATTTGACACCAGGTAGAAGAAGAAGAATGGCCAGCTTGACAGACTTTTAGTTTAGCATTTCTTCTGAGGCTCTTATTGGTTGAGATCAGTTTGTTAAATATACCAAAGGCTTGTCTGTTTTTCATCAGGCTCTTATCAACAGGAATAAATGGTTAGTTGGTTGATTGATTGGTTGATCTAAATACTTTGAAAACAATTTTATAGCTTCAACTAAATATATTTTGAACATAATTTATGCTTTCAAATATGGATAAAAAGTATTGTTGGTCATTTTGTTATAAAATGTATTGTTGTTAATTTTACTATAAAATGTATTGTTGTTAATTTTACTATAAAATTGTATTGCTGGTCATTTTGCATTAAAATTGTATTATTAGGAATTTTACTATAAATAGATATTGTTGATAATCTTTTTATATAAAAATGTATTGCTGGTAATTGTCTACAAAAAATTATTTTTATACTTTTATAGTGTTTTGTTTTTGTTTGGGAGTTCACTATCTGCCCATAGCTTGGACCCTAACATGTGCTACCACCCTGAATCAGGGTGCTGTGGAAACAACAGCAATCAAGAGGTTTGATTGATTAGAACAGTAGCCTTCTGACCATGAGACCTGGGTTCAAATCTCAATATGTCTGATTTGTTGGGGAGATTGATAATACCGGCATGGAGAGATGATCCCAGTGTATAGTACTGATGGAGAGTGCCTGAAAATGATACTGCAAGTTGATGAAAGCCCTGAGAGAGAAACAGAGTTGACAGGTGATGTATTTGGAAGACACTGATGGCCGTGCTAGAATGAAGTCAACAAAACATCATGATGAAGAGTTTGAGCATACTAGCCCTGTTCAAGCAGTTGATCATGTCAGATTATGTACTATCTTTCATAAACTGTAACTATGGTTTGCTTATCATTGTTGGATCTGTAGGTATTGAATTTGATCAAGCATACTTAGAAAGGTACACAATAATATACATATATAGGTATAAATTTGAATAAGATATATTTAGGCAGCAAGTATTCATCCAAACGAGTTTAATTAAAAAGAACCTCCAAGGTCTGTTTAATATTTTATTATATTTTTTCAATTTTCAGATACAATTATGAGTATTATTCTTGAAGTTGTGGATAAACCATATTTTGTTATTGTTTGCTCAAGCCTTTTTAATCATTGCAGTCATTATCAAGAACCAAAAAATACCACACAGACACCTCATGTATTTATCCTGCTTGTTTGTGTCTATAATTTTTGTACATTTCAATTTTGATTCACCATTGAAAAACAAACACAAAAAATAAAAAAAAATATTAAAATTTTCTTTTCTCCTCCATATCTCATTTTTAGATGAAGCTTAAATAAAAGTGAAACATGGAAAATTTATAAATGTTTCCGATCTGTTCCTTATCCTATCCTTCTCTCAGATTCTGAACAATGTTTGATCTCAATTCATATATATATATATATATATATATATATATATATATATATGTATATGGAACCTTAAAGTGGTCTGTTTTTTCTTTAAATTAAATTATTCACTCCGACTTAAAATTGAGCTCTCCAGATTTCATCCTACTTTGGATTATCTATACAGATTACCAAGATTTCGTTACTTAAATATATTAAAATCTACCATGAACATGGACACAATATCTTCACTGTGTTTTTGAAAAATGAAAACATTATATAAATACATACATGCAACAAACTATTTCTTGTTTAACAGTTAAAATATTTCATCTTTGATAATGGCTAAATGTATAGCTGAAAGCGCTCAGATAAAAAGAACATTCGGACAATTTTTATATAATTTATCATCTGAAAAGAAAAAATTATTAGATCGCATGAGAAACTATAAAAAACTAAATCAAAGCACCTTGTCTGTTGTACTCATGAAATGTACATGAAAGAAGGATTGCTACCTATATATATATATATATATATATTACTATAAAGTTATTTTTTTAGTAGGACATCTTGGTCTAGACTTGCTGTTATTAACTTCAGTTTAATAAAATGAAAAAAATGGAGAGCAACTCAAACACATTTATTGACTAAAAATAACATCAATGAGAGCAGAAAGATCATGATTTCCTATAACATAAATGCTTCCCCATCATCTTCTCTTCTATGTGCTATATCTCTTCAGTATGTTGGCAATCATGGCTCTCCACAATTTCTTGTCCTTCATAGCTCTTAACAAATTTTGCCTTTGTGTCATCTCTCCTAAACCTTGTTCTGCCAGTCATTTACTCAAGATCATGAGATAGGTTATGTGTTGTTTTCCTCTGTCCCTCTTGTCTTCAATCTTTCCTGTGAGTGTCATATTTTCCAAGCTTTCTTTTCTCATTATGTTCTCTAGAAATTTCAGCTCTCCCATCACAAAATAAACCATTAGTGATGATTGTCAATGTCCAAATAAACAAATGATATTTCACCCGAATGACCACAAGCAGTGATGTGCAAAGGTTTGGTGATGCCCTTGGCCAAAGACTCAAGTAGTGGGGCCTACTTTAGTCTCACTTGTCAAAACAGGGATCCACATTCATACCAGCTTCTTGGACTGTAGGGTACCTGTACAAAGAAGTTAACAGAGACAATTTCAAGAATTAAATTTTTATTTCACTCTTTGATTGTATGTTCTCTCGATATGACTCTACTTTTGCATACTGCTGACCACAACACATTTAAAAACTTTCATCTAATCATTTCAGTTGCTGTTTTGTTCAAATATATTTAGAAATGTTTGATTGATTCATTTCCTATTTCTTACCAACACATTGCAGGATATTTAAAGCCAGAAAATATTTTTAGATTGGAAGAATTTTTTTTGAAGATAATAATGGTTTAGTGATACAAGTCTTACTAATTAACCCATAACTGGGGGGGATAAGCTGCAGATTCATACCTTTCTCAAGGGTATTTGCACATAAGTGAATATAACGAACCAAACTGAAATTGGAACTCGGCTCTCTGATTAAGAATTCCACGCCATTATCCATTACACCACCCACACATCCAGGCTTACGGCACCTGGTATTCTCAATCAGTGCAAAGGTCTTAATCTCTCCACTTATGCAAATCTATAATACCAAACTGAATATGAGTCCTCCAACTCTACTAATTCTCAATTTTCATAAGGTAGTAGTCATAAAAATACAAATTTCATTGTAACCAAATTATGTACAATAATGAATCATATCCAACATAGGTGAACAATTCAACTAGAAAAATTGAAAACAAATACAATGTATCTAAATACAAATTAGTGAAATGTCATAATAGATCATTCTATCTTAAATAAATCAACAATGTTTTGCGGCAATTTTTAATATCAACTTGAGATTTTTCTTGTTAAAAAGTTGAATAATTTTAATACATTAAACATTATGGATGAAAAATAGTGAATTATATATAGTGTCTTTTCAAGACTTGGCACGAGTAAAAAAAATTCACAGATTTGGCAAAAAAAGAATCCGCAATGATGTCAAAATCCATAAAAATTTTTCATCTTTTAATAGTTGTGCTTAGTTTAATTTGTAATGTATATAAATGAAAGTAGAAAAAAGCAAATGATGATAAGATAGCAAGAGTCACAGAGCACTTCCTGGAACCCCAAATCAGGCTTAAACTGGTCAGGTTGTTCAAGGGTAGTTAACACATGACCATGCCATGCAGTTACCCATCTAGATAGTGACTGGGCTTGACATTGTTTAACTTTGGTGAATATGAAAAAATGAAGTTCTCTTCAAAGAAAGACATAGAAAACCATTTGTCCAAGACTCAGGCATTTTCTTTTTGGAGTCAAATATTGGCACATTTTCATCAGATGTAAATCCCCTTTTAAGAAACACTCTGACCCTGTTGCAGTGAGTGGGAGCCTTTCTACTTAACGTAATGGCATATACAGCTCAATACATCAAAGATACTTGCACGTATGATGCCTGATGTATCATCAGGGGATAATGTATAGATCTACACAAAGGATACATTGTCAAAACAGAACATGTGGTTTTGGCAGAGATGTGGATGCATTGCATGAACATATCTTCCCAGAATACCTCTTATCTTCACAAATTACTTTTTGGCCTCTGCACTGGAGATGGAATTGTAGAACTTGCTTAAGGCCAGCCATATTGTTCTGAATTTGTTTCTGATTAATCAAAAGAAAATTCTACCTAAGATAATAAAAAATAAATCTCAGTCAGTTCATATGTCTACTTTCTCTCTCAGTCTGTTCATCTCTATTTATCTATCTATCTCAGTCTGTTCATATCAATCTTTCTGTCTATCTCAGTTTGTTCATTATCTGTTTATCTATCTCTCAACTTGTTCATATCTCTCTCTCTCTCTCTCTGGTTGTTCATATCTGTCTGTCTGTACATATCTATCTATCTATCTATCTATCTATCTATCTATCTATCTATCTATCTAAACCTGTCCCTATCTATCTGTATCAGTCTTTATCTATCTATCTATGTATCTATCTATCTATCTATCTATTTCAGTCTTTTCATACCTATCTACCTAACTCATTCTATTCATATCTATCTATCTATCTATCTATCTATCTATCTATCTATCTAAATGTCTGGTCATATTGTTCTATGTAAATATCTTTGTAACTATGAATGATAGAAACAATCTGTAAAAAAGATAAGATAGACGCAGTATTAAAATTTATTATGGGGATTTTTAATTTTCAACATGTCTACAATCATCATGCATACAAAGTGTAATACAATTCTGTAGTTCTCATATACATTTTGCAGCCCATTTTCAATAAGACCTTTAATCACATCAATTATCCTTGCTTGTAATTCCCTTAAAGTTGAAGAAATGTAACTTTTCACAAATCCCCATAGAAAGAAATCAAATAGAGTCAAACAGCAATTCCACCAAAAAGTCATTTTGAAGTTTCAAGCAATTGAAAAAAAAATTAGGTAAAACAAAGAAAAATTATATTTACAAACTTACACATATTTTAATTTGCATGGGTAAATTGTCACCATTTTATATTTTTAATTTTGTGCATGTGCATTGTTTTTGGTTGACTGTACAGTATAGTAGGGTCAGTTAGATACCATCTGTGAGACAAAGAGCACCATGACATAATTCACTCCACCAGAAATTTGGAAATGACAGGCTGTACTTAACATTCATACCAGAAGCTCCAATACAAACATTTCAGAGTGTTTGGGTGTTAGTCTGAGGACAGTATAGAGCATTCAGAAAGAGTTGGATGAGTCTAATGGTGATTTTGAAGCTACAGCAGCTTGTAAAACTCTGATCATTCTGATAAGAACTCACAAATTTGTGGGTGAGATCCAGGCCATGATTGAAAATGATTTCTCCAAGTAAATCAGGTCCATGACCAGGGATGTAGTGCTGCTCTGGGTCAAGAGGGTGGCTGCTGGAAAACCTTATGCCTGGCAAGAGGACTCTGCACCATACCACACAAATAGGAAAACACAGTCATCACCATCAGACAATTTCTGCAACTACATCACCCCTTACATCTAGCCACCTAACTCCTCAAGCTGCAACCCCCTTGATTATTATGTGTCAGGAGCAGTTGAACGAGAGACCAAATAGAATTCCTTGTAACACGAAAGATGAAATGAAGACAAGGATTATGACAGTATTCAATTCACCAACTTAAACGAGAAGACTGCCCAGAAGAGTTGGAAGAGATTCCTATGTTGTCTGGAGGTCATGTCTGAAGTGAATGGTGATTTTATTAAATAAATTTACTCTTTACTATTTCGAGATACTTTTGTGTAAATTTGGTAAATATATCTTTTAAAATGAGATGTCAGTGTTATTTTCATGATTGCTTAATTTAGATGACAATTTATCCCTTGCACACAGTATGTGTGTATATATATATATATATATACATATAAATATAGATAACTAGACTCGTTTCGAAAAACCCTCGAATTTTTGATTTGCTAATCAAATCAATCTCAAGGGAAAAAAAGGTTTTAAAAAAAGAAAGAGCTACAAACATGAACTTCTGCCGACAAAAAAATCGCACAGATGCAGGTCTGAAGCCCAAAGAAAAAACCCCGATACGAGTAACAACTAACTAACAAAAGAGCTCAATACAACCGTAGAGCAGACCTAGATACACCTAGTGAGCCAGACAAACCTACCTAGGTTTCACCTAAACGGATCGTCAGGGAAAGTTTGGCCAAACTACGGTTTGTCTGGCTCACTAGGTGTATATATATATATATATATATATGACTATATATATAGTAAGCTTAAAGAGCCAGACAAACCCTGGTTTGTCTGGTTCTTTAGGTTTATTTAGTTTGCTCTACTTAGTGTATTGAGCACTTTGCTTAGTTATTTTTACTTTACTCGTGTCGGAGGTTTTTTTTCTTTGGACTCTGAACTTAGATTCTAGATGATTAATTTTGTTGGAAGTACATGTTCTTAGTTCTTTCTTTTTTTACCCTTTTTTTTTTTTTGTTCATTTACAAGCTAAAACACCTAAGGTTTTGTCTGACAAGTATAGTTGCTTATACTTATAAGACTAGCAGCATGGTCCAGCGTTGCCCGTGCTTGATTCAAAAATCGTACGACTCATACAGCAATCGCTATCACTTGACTTAAAATATTTTTACCCTTCCTTGTCTTTAAAGGATTGCCCTTTGCCATGCTGATGTTGCTACATGCCTTACTTCTTGCCTATCTCACACTGTGAATTTTTTCTAAGCTCTATACTAAACATTAAATCTGTTACGAAAAAAAACTAAACATGATCAGCTTTAAAAAAAGGACTCGTAACTGGAAAAAATGAATGAAAAAAAGAATGTTAACAACAAATACTTTTTCACACCCAACCCAGTTCTGCGGAATCAGAATCAACATTGAGTTTAAGCAAGCGAATGAGACAATTGGAGTAAAGTGCCATGCAGATTTAAATTTTTCCCACTTGTGTCGAATACAGCTATTGATTTTTTTGCATGCTAGCATGCTAGTTAACATTCATGTCAGTCAGCTGTTGACTCTCATGCTGGCCAATAGAATCTTTCTGCCTATTTGTGGCAGCCAGCTATAGGCTCTCACTCTGGCCAGTAGAAAATGGCCGCAAACTACATGAAAACTGCTGTAGAAGCATGAAAAAATCGATTATTTCACTATCGATGGTAGTTGGGAAATGCAAAGTCAGTCTTGGCCTTTCCACTATCTTGGAGCATGTGCATGTAAATTTTGGTGCAAATCCATCGAAAATTGTGGTCGTGCATTCGTTACACACACACACACACACACACATATCCTGGCTTTTATAGATAGAGATTACTAGTATATATATATATATATATATATATATATATATATATATATATATGTCTCATTGTATATATATATATATATATATATATATCTCATTGTATATATATATATATATGTATGTGTGTGTGTGTGTGTGTGTGTGTGCTTATAAATATGAATAATAAAGACAAAAAGACAATTTATCTTAGTCAATGTGATTTGTTCTCTGTGGAACTTTATCAAGACAAATGCAAGGATTTTATTTTGTAACAATTTTGTTATTGGTTTTTTTTTTTTAAAATTCTTGAGTTAGGAACACTTAGAAATATTCATCAGTTTGGCTGAGTGTGATGTGAAGTGATACAATTCAATGTTTAATAAATGAAAGTGAGTAGGTGATGTTTTACATATTTTTTTCTATTTTTTTTAAACATTTTCTGCAAATAAAATCCTTGCATTTGCCTTGACAAAGTCCCACAGAGGATGAAATTCATCAGCTAAGATAAGTTTTCCTTTTGTCTTTATTAGTCATATTGTCTTTTGCAGATACACTTTATCTGAAAATTCTCAATGCCCTTTATATCAAAAGTAACCAACCAACACTGAACAAAATTCATTACAAGTGTAGTAGCAATGTTTTAAAATGCCCAATATTTAATGCCATATTGCATCTTTATCATCTCTGGTTAGCTCCCTTATATTGTGGACGCTTGTTTACAAAAAACACCATAGCTATAACAGATAAATTTAAAATTTTTAAATAATTATAACAGCAAGTTCATGCATGTCTGCAAAAATCATCATCATAACAATCATTTAAGTGACATTGCCTTCTTTGATGAATTTCAACTTAGCATCATGAAGCTAATGAGAGAACTAAAAAGGATTATTGTAAAAATAAATAGACACAATATGTCTATATTATTCAATGAAACATGCTTAAATGAAGATATGCTGCCTCAAAGCTCTTCAGTAAAATGAATCGAGCACTATGGCTGCTTGGCATTGGTTTATGTTTATAAAAACAATACACTAGATTTGGCTGACTCATTCTGTCAAGTGAAAATGGCTCAGTGGTAGAAGCTCTGACTGACAGCAAATCAGTTGGGTTTCGATCCAGGCTTGAGGTATTTGGTTGTCTAGTCGCACTGAGGAGCTGTGATACAGCAAAACAGTACTGTCTGCAAATGACACACACATATATATATATATATATATATATATATATGATTATATTTAGTAAAATTTATTACTTAGCTGATTAATGTTATCTTCAGCATCCCAACTTCTGTAGGCAGACTTCTCCGTCCACTTTTCAAGGGGTATCAGCAATTTCCTGCTTATATTTTTTTCAATTTTTTCTTACACATTTAGCACTGGTGTAAATTTTCTTCTGTATTCTCAGTGTTTGTGTGTGTGCTCACATGCACCCATCTTATATGTATGGATAATAAATATTCTTGAAACTGTATATTAGCATTGATAATTGTATGTCCAATTGATACGCTATCAATGATTACATATTACACTAAATATACTAACATAAAATAAAGGAAAATAGGCCAATACAAAAATGCACAGATATTTCTCACAAACAGTATCAATTTTTCTGGAAAAATTGTTTCTAGCGTTTATTTTCTCAAACATTCTGAACTCATATTTTAACCACTTACAAAGGAGGGTAATTTTTGTTAATATGTTTTTGTCTAGTTTTTTTACAAGTAGATGTTGAATATATGAGAAGTACTTCAAATAAAAATCCAGAGATGCACCTTAAAAAAACACTGTTTTTTAACAGAGCCAAGCTGACTTGGCCATGTTTGGAATCTAAACAAAAACTTCAAAAAGAGCTCAGTGTACCCTACTATTTAATGCATAGCTAGCGAATGTATACATAAATGAATGGAACAAACTTGACTGGAATTTGAACTTGGCTCACAGATTTCTCATTCCAAGCCACTATCCCTTGCAACATCTGCATATATATATATATATATATATATATATATATATATATATATAAAAGTAGGCATTGAAGTCAACACCCAGAGGCGACAGTCTATTTCTGAGCCACTATCCATTTCACCACCTGCACATACAAACATGATATATATATATATATATATATATATATATATATATATAGAGAGAGAGAGAGAGAGAGAGAGAGATAGATAGATAGATATGAGTTCTGATCATCATTTCAGATTCATATATACTTGCTCAGGCAAGTGTGAAATTGCTTGCGCAAGAAGAGATAATTGGATATTTGTTGATGGCAAGATCTTGGATGAATAAGACAAACACTTGGAAAAATTATCAAGTCTTTGGGAAATTCCTGTAAATGACAGCAAAGGCAAATCTAATTACCCCACACAAAGATTTTCAGCCTGAATAGAGAATGCAGCCGTAAGATTGCCAAATTAACCATGGAAGTTCTCATTTCTTGAAATTATCGGGACTTTGCACATTAACTCGACATTGTTATTTGGGCAGTGCATAAATCAAAAGGTTGAAGGTCACAGACATGAAAGGGTTGGTGGTTCTTTTTCTTCTTCCTTGTCTTTTTCTTCTTTTCGGTTCAAAGTTTTATTGTTTATCAAATGTTTGAAGACATTATGAAGTGGTTCTTTCCACTTAAGCTATTAAGGTTTAAGGACCTGACGTTTATCAGGTTGATAAAATGACCAGCTTCACACCAACTATCAAATTTCTTGAGAAACCCAATAGTTATAAATATCAGAGTGGTCCATTTTATTTTAGTCATTAGGTAACTCAAAACCTGATCATTATAAGTAATGCCGTGTAAACAATTTTCATATCAATATCCTTTTCATTAGATCTATGGAAGCAATTTATCAATCTGCTTATCCATCTTACCTCTTTTCTTTGGGACAGTCTAACACTATGAAAAACAACATTGGTCAAACTGTTTTTTTTTTCACTTTTTTTTTTTTTAAATCACGATCATCCCCACTCAAGGCAGTAAAGCCACTAAGACACAAGGGATTACTGCGTGTGGAAGAATTAGGAAGAGAAATATTAATAATGAATGGAAAGAGAAAAGAGATAGTGATTGACACTGCATTTAAATTTTTGCAGATTAAAGTTGGCTGGAAAGCATGGGGCCAGAAGGGAATTTCACAAGGGAGAGGTCTGAGAAAAGAATCTGTTAGCATGGAACTTGTGACTACATTGAGCCAGCTCAACCTTAATTTGATGAAATCTCACAGAAGTCAAGATTGTAGTGATTATAAAAACATCCTGCTGGGAATCTGTTTCACAAAGCAGCAGTTCTTGGGAGGAAACTGTCCAATTGAAACTCCTTTTTGAACAAAAAAAGACTGGGAATGATTCACACTTGTGCACTTGACATGGTGGATCCCAGCTGTAAAGGTCAGGGTTGAATGTATTTTTTATCTATCTATCTATCTATTTATCTCAGCCTTTCATATCTATCTCTATAGGTATTTCTTCATCTCTGTATGTTTATATCGATCTAAGTTTATTCATATTTCTCTATCTCTTGATATCTGTCTCAGTCTGCTCATTCTATCCATTCCTTTCACAATGTTTTCCTTTCTCTTGCAATCTGTCTATCTATCTATCTATCTATATATATATATATATATATATATATATAGGGAAAAAGGTTATAATTGTTACAATGAGAGAAAAATGTATATTTAAAAAAAACTGCAAACGTTTTTGGTTATCCAAAATAACCAAAAATATTTTCAGTTTCTCTTTTATATATATATATATATATATATATATATATATATAGTACAAAAAAATATAGAAAATTAGGAAATCATCCAATTCTGCTACCTTGGTTTCAACCTTTTGCTATCTTCAGGCAATTTCAGTCAATTGATTTCCTAATGCTTTATCTTTTTTAAAAATAAAAAATTATGACACAACATTTAACCCCCCCCAAAAAAAAACATTAGCCTTTTTATCTTTAGTTTTATATATATATATATATATATATATATATATATATATATTGATCCTTCAATTTTACTTTCCTTCGCCCCATCTCTCTCCCCCACCTCTTCTTTCCTTTCCCTCCCTCTTATTCTGATCTTCAACATTAGATCGTCTATGGTGTGTGTATGTCACCACGAAATGTATCTTTATGCATTAGACATCCGACAACATTCATATTTCTCTTACTTAAACCCTTTCCACTCACCTCTCCTAAAATTCTCTCTGTTAAGGTTTAATCTCCCTCCTTCTCTAGTCTGTTACCCTCCTCTTTAGCTCTAACATTCATCCCACAATCTCATACTTACACTCTCTCTAAATTCTGTTTTTATTTCTGGAGTTGTTTTTTCTGTTTTCTTTTTGAATTTGTAGGTCTGATGAATTGGATCGTATTTACGATTCCAATGAATATAAATTATGACCATGGAATATTAGTTTTAAGCCTTTTTTATATATATATATATATATATATATATATATATATATATATATATATATATATATATATATATATATATATATATACCCAGGTATCTTCTTGGCTTATGGCCATACTATATTGAAACTACCAGTTTCTGTCCAATCATCAAAGTTAAGCAATGTCAAGCCTGGCTCAGAATTGTTAGCTGGAGAACCAGGTTCCAATTCCAGTTGGGTTTGTTATATTCACTTATACACAACTACCTTTGAGAAAGGCATGAACCCAACATTTCTCATGTCCCCAGCTATGGGTTATTTAGCAAGAATAGATATCAGTAAATCATTATTATCTCCACAAAATTTCTTACAATCTAGAAATGTTTTCTGGCTTTGAATAACTTGCAACGTGTTGATAAGCTATAAAAACAAATCAATCACTGTATCTTCTTAATCTGTTAATATTTATCAATACTATATTCTCTGCCACATATTTTCTGTTTTGTGCAAATTGCACTTGGAATTTAATCTCAAAGTACTTGTGACAATTTTCATTATGTTTAAAGCAACCTTTTCTGTGTAAGCATAAGGAATGGCTGTTCGAACTTAATGTGATCTGTGTATAAATATCATTGTTACTGTATTACTAATAGAGTATGTTAGTGTTTTCCTTTTTTAGTTGGTATATACTTTTATTTTATTATCCTCAATCGAGTTTTGATAAGTAAGGAGTAAAACCAGTTAGCTACCAATATTTCATTTTTTTTCCAGTATATTTACTCCTTGTTTGCTGTTTAGGATTGGGTTTCCAGTTTCTTCTAAAGTCTTTTCCTTCTCTTTCATTTCTGGTGTCCTCTTGTATCTTGGTGGCATTATCATCTTGCTTGGATCAGTGCTTCTTACTTTGTAACCCTCTACCTCAAGTGGCACTTGGGACTTGTACAGGGTGAACATCATTGTAAAATAAATAAATAAATGTCAGTTCCTGATTGTTTTCTGGTTTTAACTCCATATTTTTTATGCCATCATTAAATTTTTTACCACAAACAAAATTTTTAAGATTTCTTTTTTTTTTTTTAAACTTTTCCTTTCATCCAACAAGTTTGCATAATAAATTTGAAGGGTCTAGATGCAATCATTTGGCCATGCCTAACAGACAATACAAACCCTGGCCAAATATATCCATACAGATACTAGATATTATATAGATATGATTGGAAGGATGCCGTCTTGGCTGCAGATGACGCATAAAGAACGTTTAATTGAAGAATGTATCAAACCAGAGTGATATTATGGGATGTCCTGCATCTGACACATGTTCAAATAATAACTGCACTCATATTGTAAGTTCCACTAAAAAAGATGTTTTCCCAAAGGAAACAGAAAAAAAAAGACATGTCTTTTGATCAGCTACCTCAAAACAACAGTAACATCCCCACCACCAACGCGACAACAAAATCAAAGACAAGACATCAAAGAATTCAGAAACTTTTTCAAATGCTGTGTTGGTGTTATTTTGAAACGTCAGCAGATTTGGAATTTGGAAGAAGGAAGGGAATCTGTCAGAATGTTGTCCTTTAACCCTTTTCGGAAAACCTTAGTTTTCTCAAACATCTTTGGAATTAGATTTTTTTACCTTTATTAATAGAGGATGAAAAATGCAGTAACAAAATCGGAATATACATTTGACTAGTGAAAGAGGGTTTCTAAAAGCTAAGCAAATGGCAAACTCTAGGTGGCACCCTGAACTTCAGTGTTCTTACAATTATAAAACTGGAGATGTAAAGTAACAAGTTTATTACATATACAATTTATTACAAGTTAAAGAAAATATTCATTATCCACTATTATATCCTTGTTGCCCTCTCATTCCTTTTTCTGTTATGGAGTTTGATCACCACACCATAACAGAAAGAATTAATAAACAAATTCTTAAAGATTTGTCTCCATTCAAGAAACTTGATAAATTTCATTTTTGTATTTCATTTTATTTATTATTTTCATATTTTTTACCTTTTTGGTGTGTTGAGTCATGATAACATTTTATTATACAAGAAAACTAAAAATTAAAAACTGTCCTAGTTTGAGGCTTGGAAATTATGGAAATATTATATAAAAGTCATAATTTACATTTTTTAGGTTTAATTATTATGTCTTGACAGCTATTTAAATTCCAGCCATAATTTAATATTTAAAGATTCATACTTCACAATAATTTAAAATAAAATGGGAAGTGTGACTGATGTCAGTACGGAGTTTGTGAACCAAGTTCAAATTCCATCAAAGTCTGTTGTGTTCACTTTCTCACAAATGCCCTTGACATAAACATGAATCTGTCTCTTCTCTTCCCAGCTACAGGTTAAACAGTAGGGTGGACTGATCTCTTGAGACTTGGGTGGCAACTAGTTAAGAAAAGGAAAATTCTGAATTGTGAAACCAGAACATATTTTTAGATTGTAAGAATGTTTTGGAGATAATAATGATTTACTGATATACGTCCTACTAATTAACCCATAGCTGGGGAGTTAAGATAGATTCATACCATTTCCAGGACCATTTGTGCATAAGTGAATATAATAAACCCAAGCGGAATTGGAACTTGGATCATTATCCTATATCCTTGTTACACAGTCATTCATTTTTCTGCTATGGGGTTTCATCACCACAATATAACAGAAAGAATTAATAAACAAACTCTCAAAGATTTTACTCTACTCAAGAAATGTCATATTGTTTTTTCTTTCATTTTATTTGTTATTTTCACATGTTTTCCTTTTTGTTTGGCAAATCTCAAACACGTGACATAGCAGTATGAAGATGCCCTGAGTGACTGCAATCCCTAGTGTTAAGAAACAGAAAGATTTTGTTAGAAATAAAGAAAAGAGTGCTGAATTGCTATTTGATATCCATGCCCTTATATGGCAGTGAATGCTGGACAATTTCTCTATGGATGAGTAGAAAAATGGAAGTAATAGAAATGCGGTTCTACAGACAGATATAGAGAGTTCTTTGCATGAAGTGAGAAAGCAACACCGGTCTTAAAAAAATGTCACCAAAAAGAACACTTATGTTCAGAATTAGGAAGAAATATTTGAAATTCCTTGGACACATAATGAAGAAGGAGGACTTGGAAAACTTAATCCTCAAAGAGCATATTGAGATTAAGAGAGATTAGGGAAAGCAGTGAGCCATTGACTTAATGAGCTTGGATAGCAGAATGTGGGAAGGGAAGCCTTAGCAAATGGAGAAAAACTGCTAAGCATCACAAGGATTAGTAAATTGTGGATAGTTATGATTGCCCATGTCCTGAAGAGACACAGTATGCAGAAGAAGAAATGATTTTCAGTTTCTATCTATATTTCTGAGATGAGGTATTATGTATACTATTTACATTATTCGGACTATTGTTCTCATCTTTGTTGCCATATTTATTATAATGTTCAGCCTTTCAGTATCTGTCTATATTTCTGAGATGAGGTATTATGTACACTATTTACATTATTCAGACTATTGTCCTCATCTTTGTTGCCATATTTATTACAACATTTCGGCATTTCAGTATCTGTCTATATTTCTGAGATGAGGCTTTATGTACACTATTTACTTTATTTGGACTATTGCCCTCATCTTTGTCGCCGTATTTATTACAATGTTCTGTTGATTCTGCTGCTAGGATTTTTTTTCCTTTTTTGTAGCTGTTTTTTTCTTTATTAAAGATCCTTCCATTGAAATTTGAGTTTGTTCTGCAAAGAACAATGAAGATTATTCCGTTTCTGAAGCATGCAAAGTATTTTTACAAAATAATGAAATGTGCTCCTACTATACATCTCAAGATTCTTGACAAAATCCAAAGAAGGGTTTGTAGTATAAATAATCCTGATCTGGCATCTCAACTTCAGGCACTTTCCCACCGCCATGATGTGACTTCCCTCTTTCTTTTCTATTAATATTTTCATCACAATTGTTGTGATGAGCTTTCCTCCTTGGTGCCTCGATTGCATGAATTTAAGCATACTACCAGATTAGCAACTAGGTCTCAATGTTTCACTGTTCAACTAGCTAGATGCAACAATATATTATAATAGTTTCTTTTCTTGCACTTCTCGCTTGTGGAACTTTCTTCTGGTTTCTTGTTTCCCTGCCACCTACAATCTTCAAAAATTTAAATATAACACTAATCTCCTTCATCTATCTTCCTTAAACCTGTTCTTTTATGGCCTTCACTAAAGTGTTCTCATTCTCTTTTATTTAAAATAATCTGTAGTATCTTAGTGTCATTCTTGCCTTGCCTGGGGTGAAATAATAAAAAAAAAATAGCAATTTTTGACATAAAATATCTATTAAATCAAAGTAAAATTAAATAAGTATGTTACTAATAACAATAATTGTTTTTAATCATTTCACCCCAAGCATGTAGATGGCCGAGAAGTAGATTGAAAGTTCCACATACAAGAAGTGTGAGAAAAGAAACTAGCTATTTCAATAGTAAAATAATGAAACCTTAGTCAATTTTAATGTTCGCCATTGGTGAATCTTGGTAATTCTGATAAATTTAATTCTCACTTTGGTTTATAGGAATCAATATTTATAGATTTATAGGTACTACTTAAATACAATAGTTTCCTTGTAAAAAATAAGGACATTTTTTTTTGGTGTGTGTGATAGGGGGTAATAATTTTTGTAGATTAGAATTCTTTAGAGTTTTCTTATTTCAAATGTTATTTTTAGCAGATTTTTTATGGAGCTTGCCATTTAGAGTAGATAGTTGCATTGACCTTGAAGTCCTGCATGAAGAATTAGAGCAGCATGATCTCCTTGCTCCCAACCACCTGGAACTGAACTGCAAGTAACTCAATGTAGTCATTTCTCCTCTTCTAGTCGTGGACCCTTACAAGAAGCTCACAATTTTCAAGACGTTTATAAGTCTACCATTCATCCATGTATTGAAGATTACTACCACTTCTTGTTTGGTGCCTCTGCTATGTATTTAGAGATTCTTGATAAAAGACAAAGAAGAATCTGCAATGTTACTGGTTCTGACCTGGCATCTTGGCTACAATCACTTTCCTACTCCCTTACGTAGCTTCCCTGTGCTTATTCTATAGTTTCATGGTGATTATTCTGATGAACTTCCATCTTTAGTACCTTGACCTCATGAATTTATGTGCAGTACTGGATTGGTGGCAAAATCTAATTATTTTACAGTTGAAATGGCTAGATGTAACTGTAAGTTCTATGTTGAGAGTTTCTTCTCTGACACTTCTTGCTTTCCAGTCAACTTTGACTTTCAAATATTTAAATGCAATGTCAGTCGTTATCTTGTGTCTTCTTAACTCCTGTTCTTTTATTGTTCTCTCTCGTTAATAATGTTTTTCTTTTGCTCATATTTTTGCACACTCAATAACTCCTTGTGTCGTACTGGCTTTATTGCCTTGCTTGGGGTAAAATGATTAAAAAAGGAGTTAGATTGTGCTATGTATAAATTCTAAAGATAATTTAAATATAAACCAAATTCAAAAAGGCTTTTTGGCATCAATTTGATAGGCAAGCTCAATACAAAATTTGAGAAAAGGAAATATATGAATGATATATTTGAAAATATAGAAAAATTTGGAACAAGAAAGAAAAATGCAAGAATTAAAATGACAATGATGAATAGAATTTTCCAGAATAGGAAAATGTCGAAAATGGACTTGGAAAAACTTGAACAGAGAAATAAAAAAAAAATGTAACAGATTTTATCGTTGCTCATGAATCCACCAACGTTAGTGATGCAATAGTCATGAACAAAAATAATATAGGAAGTGATTGCAGAATAGTCACTTGCAGAGTCAAATTTGACTTTGAAATTAAGAGTAACAAAATGATTTTCAAAAAGACAATATATTCTTATCAGATCACAGGGAACACTGAATTTCATACAGAAATCAAAAACAGATTCCAGGTTTTGTGGAATGTTGAAAATAATATAGAAGCTATGAGTTTGTTATATTTTCTAAAGATATATTTTCTCACTTTTATCATTTTTTTTTTCTGTGTGTGTATGTGTGTGTGTGTGTGTGTGTGTGGTTGTGTATTAAATAAATTACATTTGTTTACTTACTTTATGGATTTTTCTACAGTGAATTTTATGGAATTAAACTTGCATCATGTCTCCTGAAGAGTGGGTGTAATTCCATGAAACTCAAAGTACAGACAAACACTGTATCACTGATATTTAGCTCAGTTTCCCTATAAATGTTGAAAAGTTTAAACAATATATATATATATATATATATATATATATATATATATATATATATTCTTGGGGAAGAAAGTGTGAATTTGTAAACAGTGACTAATACTGCTACTAATGCAATACTCTTTGATAAAATGAATCAAGTTCTCTCAGTCAATGGCATGTTCATTTAAAAATAAATATGCTTAAATTCATCCCTGCCATCTGGACATCTAGCCACACTGATGAGCTGTGATACAGTGAAACAGTCTGTCTGTGGATGACTATATATATATATATATATATATATATATATATAGTAGTGCCAATTCTAGCCCTAGGTCTAGTTGGGTTCAACTAAAGTAGCCCAAATATCAAGTGTATTTCAAACCAATAAGTGATATCTGTCCTCCTGCATGGCGGTGAGTGCTGAATGTTCTCCTCAAAGATGAAGACAAGACTTGAAGCAGCAGAAATGTGATTCTACAGAAGGATGCTGAGGATATGTTAAACTGAACATGTGAGTAATGACAAAGTTTTGGAGAAAAAGGAAACAAAACGGAAACTAATACTTAACATCAGGAAGAGACAGTTGAGGTTTCATGGTCATATAATGAGGAAGGAGGGCTTGGAAAATTTGATACTCATGATTGAGAGCAAGAGGGACAGAGGAAAACAATGCGTAACATACTTAAGGAGCTTGAGTAAATGTATGGCAGAACAGGGCTTAGGAAAAATAACAGAAAGACAAAGTCTATTAAGAGCTATGAAGGAAGTTGTGGAGAGCCATGATTTTCTATGCCCTGAGGGGGCATGGCATATTAAGAAGAAAGGTCTCAGCAGAAGAGACTGTTTGCTTGTTCCTGACTTGTAATAATTTATGACTCTGGCTTATCCTACAACTATGCTGAGCAGACCTTAGTTACAGTTTCTGGGGGAGAGCATGTTATCTAATCTGAACAAGACCCGCACATCAAACCCTCAGTCATGATGGCTCACGACTTCATGCTAGCATAACCATCGATGGCTCCCAAAGAATTCTGTTGAAATGATCTATTCTGGCAGTTATTCTTGCGGGAATGGCTTGTTTGTTTGTTTATTTATTTATTTGTGTGTTTGGTCAATTTATTTTACTTGTTTTTCATTGTTATTTTGTATTATTTATTCTTTTTGCTTTTTGATGTTTTATTAATGTAGTAAAAATGTTTTTGGGTGGGGATTTGCTTAGGTAACTTATTTAATAGTTTGTTTTGGTCTGGCAAGATAATTAAAGCTATTTATTTATCCAATGTTTAGATTGCTTGCTATAGTCTATTCTGTTATTTTGGCGACAGTTTTTAATTTATTTATTTATTTGGATTGATTATTTTTATTTGTTTTTGCTTATTTATTTATTTTTATTAGTTTGAATGGTTATTTTAGCGAGGACAATTTGTTAATTTGTTCATTTATTTATTTATTTGGATTAATTTTTTTTTATTTACTTATTTTATTATTTTGTATATTTTTATTTACTCTATCTGGTTTTCAATTTTTGCGTAAAGTAGGGATGTTTTTTTTTATTGTTATATAGCAGTTATAGCTATTTTTATGTCCAATTTTTGGATTGGTTGTTGTAGTCTATTCTAACAGTTATTTTGAATGGGATTGAATTAACCCAAACAAATAAATAAATAAACAAACAAGCCACTCCCTCAAAAATAACTGCCAGAATAGATTACCCACAATGCACCACTGACCCATATATATAAACAGTTAAGGAAAAATCCAACATTCACAGCCTGGTGATTGTGTCTAGCAGGAAACAGCCTGTCAGTGTTGACTTCAATGTTCACTTTTATATATATATATATATATATATATATAGATAGATAGATAGATAGATAGATAGATAGATAGATAGATAGATTTGACTCTAGTTCTTGGTCTACATGGGTTCAGCAAAAGTAGCCCAACTACTTCAGGTCAATAAGAAATATCTCAGCAGAACTGACTGTTCGGTCATTTGTGACTCTGGCTAAGAAATGTCATTCCACACTATTGAGACTATCAGATATCCCAAGTGGGTTTAATTTACTATTTTTCAAGGAACAGAGCTTTGTTTTGACTTTATAAATTTAAATGTTGACTTAAATAAATTTATTCACCATAACCATAACAATGTTATATGAACAAAATTTGCTGACTTTAGCTTTGAGCAAGTTCAATTCAACCGAGTGAATCTCAAAGTTTTTCATCATTCATTGCTCCTGACCTGGCATTTTAACTTCAGCCACTTTCCCACCACCATAATATAGCTTCCCTGTGGCTTTTCTATAAATATTTTCATGGTAATTGTCCTGATGAACTTTTCCTCTATGGTACCTAGACACTATGACTTTAAGTGCATGACTAGACTGGCAGCAAGATCTCATTATTTTACTCTCTAATTGGTTACATGTAAGTTCTATGCTAACAGTTTCTTTTCCTGTACTACTCACTTTTGAAACTCTCTTTTGGCTTTGTGCATTCCAGTCAAGTTTGATTTGCAAAAATTTAAATACAATAAATTGTCATCTGTCCTCTTATATTCTGTTCCTTTATCATTCTCACTCTTTAATTATATTCTCCTTTTATTATCTTGCCCCCTGATTCGATAAACGGAAGTTACCATCACGAGTCCCCCGAGACTCGAAATGAAAACTGCGCATCTACACATAGGCTCGACGCAGATACTTCCGTTTGGGATAAATTAAAAAAAAATGAAAAGAATTAAATCAACCAATCGAACCGTCTCCCACGTATTCAAAAAATTGCCATTTGGAGCCGATAGGCGTGTATAAGTTCAACACGGGAAAGTCAAAAGGGAGTCCCATTCAACGGCGGAGGCAGAAGGGTCATGTCGCTCGCTCCTGACACACTGGTCCGGCGACGAAACGAAGCATGCGACCGCTGCTGCTAATGAACTCTCGTCCGACGCCTTGTCAAAGGGTACCTTTCCCCTTCCATAAGTCAAGTTAACTCCACGAACTTTACTTACCACTACCATAGACATTCAACTTCTTAAATACAAACATTTACTTGTTCTTATTTTCCTCACTAAAAGAGACGATAAAATATATCTACAGTCTTTCTTGTTCTTTCGATTCTGAATTTCATTGTTTGCAACCAAACGCAGTATTTTGCCCACATTGTTTTCACATCGTACACGATACATCTAAATAGTGAATATAACATTATATTCTTTCACACTCAGTACCACACTGCATGTCAGTGGCTATGTTGCCTTGCTTGGGGTAAAATGACTAAAAAAATTAATCAGGCGAACAAATTTCTACCTAAACTATTAAGAATAACCATAAAAATTTTTAATGGTTGAAATTTTTCATTTTTCAAGGTATATAACTCTGTTACAACTTCATAATTTAAATTGTCCTTCATATGAACAAAACTTCATGTGTCTAATTTGAACTCACTGAATTGAAAATGGAACACAAAACCTGAACAGTAAACAATTTATTAAACAGCTGTAAATGTAAATGATTATGTACAGTTTTCATTCTTATATTAAGAAGTGTGTAATATTCTACCAATATTCATACATTATATGAAAAATAATAGCTGTATTTCATGTACCAACATACTAAATTATGATTTAAACAACAGTTAATTCAATAAAATTTAATTTTAGTTTTAAAATTATTTTTACAATAAATCAAACAAATTAAAATATTACTTATATTTTATTCATTAATAAATTTCCTTGGAATGTTTTCACATAAGTTAAATAGAAACTCAAACTAATTAGTCCCACTAATTATTATTTGGATGAGATGACACAGACAAAATAATATAACAAAAGCAAAAACACTTTTATTCATTTAATTTTTTTAAAAACAATAATTCATATTAATTAAAAACAATAATTCATATTAATTAATTAGTTAATTTAAAATAGTAATTATGTTATTACTAAAATTAAAATAGTAATTATTTTACTTAAGTAAGCATTTTTCCTGTGACATATATACAAATGCTTTGCAGTAAAAATACCCAACTATATTCAATTACAAATCTTTAGTAAATGAGTTCAGGAATTTGTATAATCAGAATGACTTTAAAAAGTGCAAGCTAAATAATATCATTGTAAAGTGTCTTCATAAACTAGGTGTCTGATCTGCTATTTGTGAAACAGCTAAAAGCATAACTTTTCTAGAACATTTCTGTAATTTCAGCTGCAATGGAAAGAATTTGGACTGAACTCTTCCTCATTAACATGCAGAATGGTTCAAGAACAGTTGTTTTCACTGTCTTGCATTTCCATCAAGAAGCAGAAATTTCTAGATTTGTGAAACCGCTAAATGCACAACTTTTCTGGAACATTCCTGCAATTTCAGCGGGAAAGGAAAGAATTTGGACAGAATTGTTCTTCGTTAACATGCACAATGGTTCAAGAACAGCTGTTTTCACTGTCTTGCATTTCCATCAAGAAGCAGAAATTTCTTGATTTCAAAATAAAAGAACGAATCACAATGGCAAAATACCATAGGGAATTTTCTACAAAACCATGATGGTCAGAATTCATGTTTAAATTAAGATTTTATTTTCCATAAGAATCTATGTATTCCTCCTTTTAATATACTAGTAGTTCATATTCACTTAAATGCATTACTGATATTATTATAGAAAAACATTTCATATGATTTTTCCTATTTAGAACTAAGTCCCTGTTGAATGATATGCATATAATTCCTTCTAATGTCCCTGCTATAATCTCTAATCTCAATCCTTGCAAAGCATGTGGATCTAATGGTATCCCTGTAATAGTCCTTATGAAGTGTGCTTCCAAATTGGCTCTGGTTCTCTCTAAACTGCTTGTTGGATATCCTCAACTGCTGTTCAAGTCTGTAAGAATTCAGGCAAACTGTCCAACCCTTTTAACTATTGGCCTATTAGACTTCTACCCCTTTTTGACAAACTACGAGAGGCTGTAATCATAACTCCATCCATGCTTTCTGCTATCATCTCTAAACTAGATCTCCTCAAAGGTATCTATAAAATAATCCTTAAGAAATGTACTCCTGAACTGGATCCTGTTTTCTCTAAACTGTACAATAAGTACCTTGCTACTTTTATTTTCCTGCTTGTTGAAAATCTTCATCTGTAGTTCCTGTTTTTAAGAACAAATCGGAGATCTCAGGGCTTTCTGAAATCTCCAATTTGTTAATTATATATATATATATATATATATATATATATATATATATATATATATATATATATATATATATATATTTTTTAAATAAATTGAATTCAAATTCAAACGAACAGATCTATTTTTAATTTTTTATTGAATTTTTCCAGTTTTAAACTAAGTTGTTGCATATCTAGCTGAAAAATTGTGGAGAAATTGTCCAAAGTTCACATTTTTGTTACATTTTGGTTGAAAGCACTGTCTATGCAGCCAAGTATAAACTTAAATGAGCTTCATCAGACAGTCATCTTAATGAGCCACATAAATATGCATCCAGATTCTGATGTATGTAGAAGGTAAATACAATGAGAACAGTGTGTTTTCATTAAAGAAATGCAATATTTATGATCAGAATGATATTAGGGAGAGTAATACAAATGCATAAAAATGTATACCTCTGATTCACAGATGATACAAAAGCATTGATAATGTATAACAGAAATATCTATTTGAACCACTAAGTTTGATTTGATTTTTTTCAGTTTATCAACCCTCTGCAGGTTATTTAAAGCCAGAAAATAATTATTTTAGTTTGTAAGATTATTTACAGATAATTATTTATTGACACAATTCCTACTAATTAATTCATAACTGGGGGGTGGGGGGGAGAAGAGGTGGATTCATACCTTTCCCAAGGGTATTTGCGCATAAGTGAAGATAATGGAGGTGTCTAAAATTAGAACTTGGCTCTTTGATTTCTAATTTAGAGCCATTATCCATTACACCACCTGCACATCCAAGCTTACAACACCTGCTATTCTCAAGTGGTGTACAATTTAGGTACTGACGAAGCTCACCATTGTTTAACTTTGGTGATCATATGAAAACTGGTATTTCAATGCAATATGGCTGTAAGCCTGAATTGCAAGAAAAACTTTATGTCTTTGGGCAAGAGATGAGAATGATCTAAAAATATATATTGATAGTAAAACGTTTGCATAGAAAATGAATTGGGTAATATTAGGAAAATGCTAAGAGACATAAGAGAAGGATGTGTCTTCTCACCAAAGTTATTTAACCCATACAGTGAGGCAATAAGTAGAGAACCAGGATTTATTACTTGAGGGCACAATCTTGACAACATAAGATGTAAAGATGACACTGTTGATAGCAGACACTAACAAAAAGGCTACAGGAACTCCTTGAAAAGGTAGTAAAAGAAAGCAAAAAAAAAAAAAATGGACTTACTATCACTTGTACAAAGACATGAGCTACAAATTGGAGATGTCAAAATCAAGCAAGTAGGAAACATGGAAGCAACATTATGGTGGTGTGAAAGTGTCTGAAGCTGAGATACAGGTCAAAACCAATAATATAGCAGATTCATCTTTGTTTTTTTTTTATCAAGAATCTCTAAATTTTAAATTAAATTCTATATCATAAAATATATGTATTACCAAACATTTAATCATTATTATCTTATATGCATTATTATATATTATTTTCAAAATTTACTTGCAATCTGTTGTTAACTGGGGTAAAAAATAGCTTGTTAATTTTAATGCTGCCAAAACGAAATTGGTCTCTTTTAATTGTCTCAGAGATTTCTTTTTACCTTTCATAAGCATGGCTGACACTAACCTCCAGGAGAGTGACACTTGCCTTCTCAGGCTAATGTTTTCTGCTGACATGAAATGGAAAGATTATAACTGAATCAATTGCTAGGTCTGCTGCTAGAAAAATTGGTTCAAATGTTGTGCTAGAAAATCTTTCTTGTCAGGATCTTGCATATTGATACGTGTGGTTTTGTGACAGCTACCTTGTGGTATAATTCATAGGCCGGCTTCCAATCTGGGTTGATCTCTCATTGTAGTTCTTGCTGGTTGGCGTCGTGCTACTGCTGCTGGCTGCTGTTGACTGCTCAGCCTGACTGTGACAGGTCTCTTCCCTGGCCTCCTGCTGACTACCCGTTGTACTTCTGTGTGACCACTTTTATGGCGTTTTTTTATGGCTTAACAGGCTCGAAAAACGACACAAGTATAATTAGGAGGGAAGCATTTTTATTGGTCAAAAAATAGAAACACTTTAAAATATTATTTTATTTTTCGACCGGGACTCGTGTGTCAGGAACATGTGTAAACGTGTAAATATGGTCATTTTGTGACGGGGCCTTGTCCCGTTCATATCTGGCTCTTGCTCTTGAGTATGTTAGTTTATTTGCCTGTAAATCAGCTGAGATATGTCTTATTTTATTTTATAACAATTTCAACTATATTTTTCTAATATTAAGTGTCCTTTTTGTTTCCATTTTCTCTAAAACTTTGTCATTTTTCACATGTTCGATTCATGGTATTCTCAGCAGCCATCCAGAGAATCACAATTCTGTTGCCTAAATTCTCTTATATATCTATGAGGAGAATGTCTAGCTTCACTGCCATTTTGGAGGACTTATATTAAAAGTTTTTTTATTAATTTCTAATAAAATTTTACTATTTTTTAATATTTGCTTAAAATTTGGAAGGCAAATTTCCTTATCCCAATGTGCCTTCAGCTTTAAGTGAAATATTTTCCATCCTCTGTTCAAATACTTCCAACATATTTAAATTTTGTGTACTTGTTTGATTTTGGTATCTCCAATTTGTAACTGGGCTGTTCCTTTTGCTGACAACCATGTATTCTGACTTCTTACAACTGATCTTCAGTCCTTTCTTCTTGCTTTCCTTTACTACCTTTTGTCGGAGTTCCTGCAGTTTCTTTTCTGTATCTGCTATCAACATTATGTCATCTGCAGATCTAATGTTGTTAATATTACAGCCACCAATAATGAATTATTTATTAAACTAGGCTGCTGAATATTTATAATGCAAGCCCAGTTTTAACATGAAACCATTTTATTCATCTAATAATACTTGACAGAATGTAAAGAGAAAATGGTGGGAAAAAGAAGAAAACCTATTGGTCGATGTAAGAAATTAAACCAGTGAAAGGGAAGAAGGAAATTTCAAAAGATATAATAAGAATAAAAGGAAAAAAAATTAAAGAAAGAAAATAAAGAGAAAGAAATATGGATGTTTCCTAATGAAAATGTCTTGCAATTGTTAGATTATGTAATGGATTTGGTGATGTCAGGGATAATGGCTCAGCATGGGAAATCAAAAGCTGAGTTCAAATTCCAATCAGGTTCATTACATTTACTTATGTGCAAATACCTTTGGAAAGTTCTGAATCCATCTCTTCCAGTCTACTGCAGAAAGAAACAGCAGCCTCAGGTGGGAAAGTCTACTGATTTATCAGTCATGAATTTGAAAGAGACATGATCGCCCAAGCATTTATCATGTATGGCACTTAACTGAGATTATGTAAAATTTGATCTCATTTAGATGACCTGACTTAAAAACTAATCACAACACTTTGTTTCGGTATAGAAACAATTTAACATTTTTGAAATTTGCTGACAATCCTTTTGCATAAAAGAAAGGCAATGATAAAAGTTTATAATTATCTGGTTAAGGTATTTAATATTCTAAAGACAATATCCTTAAAGGAAAAAAACAAATATTTTGAATTGTTAGCTTGTGGGAATTTTTTCAATTGTAAATAGCTGTGGAAAGTAACAACCTATTATTGATATGAAAATGGTTGCCAATAACGTTATTGATACAGTTAATCAATACTATTAATCACATGATGGCAATGACATGGATGACAAAGCACTTTTCCCAGAGATGAGTTGATGAAACAATTTTGTTGGCAACAACCACTATAAGAAATTGCTTCTGGTTTTCATTGAAAAGCAATCAGTCAGTGGTGAAGAAAGGTAAAGAAAGAAAATGTAGAATAAGAAAGAAACAAAAGAAAAAAAAAAGAAAAAATCAGTTAAGGGAGAAAATAAACAAAACAATGAAATATAGGGAAAGAAAGAAAGAAAGAAAGAAGAAAAATGGTGACAAAGAAAGTAAGGAAATATGAAGAAGCAAAAAGAAGATTGTGAAAGAAAAGAAAAGTAAGAAAATATTAAAAAGATAAAAAAGAAAGAAAACAAGAAAAAAGATGTTTAAAGAAAAGAATATACAGAAAGAAAGAAAGAAAATAAAATAAAGAAGGAAAGAGATTTAAGAAAAAAAGTAGTGAAAAATAAAAATACAATAGTTAAAGTAAAAAGAGGAAAAAGCATTAGTGAATGAAAGATTTTTGAAAAAAAAAATTAAAGAAAAATACAAATGAGGATAAGAAAGACATTATTCAGAGAGAGAGGGAGAGAAAGGGGGGAATAATAAGGAAAGAAAAAAGTAACAAAAAAGAAATGCTGTTGCTTAAAATGAGATAAGTATGAAATGAAGAAAGATGAATAGAAAATAATATCAAGAAAGTAAAACGAATTAATGAAGAAAAAAAAAACTGGAATGAATAGAAGAAGGAATGAAAGGAAGCAAGTAAACAATGAGAAGCAAAAAGAAGAAGGGAAAAAAGAAAGAGAGAATGGAAGGAGGATGAATAATGAGTAAAGATGAAAAAAATGCTCATAAGAGAAAAGAGAAATATGAAGGAATTTTTGAGTGAAAGAAAAGAAAGGAAAAAGTGAAGATGCAAGAAAGAATAGAAATGAATGAAACTTGTGAAAAAAAGAATGAAAACAAAAAAAAAAATGTCATGAAAAAGATGAAAAAAGGAAGTTGTTAAAAATTAAACAAATGAGAAAAAGGATGAAAATTGGGAATTTAAAATCAGGAAAATAGGGAAAAAAAAAGGTGAAGAAAAAGAAATACAGAAATGAAGAAAATTTAGTGAAATAAAGAAAGATAAATTTAAAAATAAAAAAAAAAAACAAAGAAACTTAGAGAGAAGATACTTTAACCCATGGGTAATGAAATTTCTGTTTGTCTTCTGACCTGAGAGATGAATCATTGCTTGCTTTATCACGAATGAACTTAGAGAGAGAGGGGGAAGAGGGATGGTGATTCAAGAAATTGGCTGATGAGGATGGACGATGGGGGATGGACAAAGTTCTGGAAATAAATATTGTGAGTATGTGCCTGTGGGGGATACAGAACAGACAGTGGTTGGATGGTATCTTAAGTCATCCATTATCAACAGAATAGGAGGGTTAAGGAAAAAAATGAAAAGGAAAAAAAAGTTGTTGGATGAGGAGAATGCAAATAAAGGAATACGTGAGCAATAGTGAGAAAGATGAAGAAATATGTAATCGAATGACTGGGAGTGACAAGAAGTGCAAAGAAAGAAAGAAAGAAACTGTCCATGAGATATTTAGACAAATAAGAAAGAGGTAAATAAGAGTAAAGAGTTAAACATGCTCGAGAGACACTAAAGTTAGAAGGTTACAGAGTAAAAGATACAGTTTATGGAGATATGTGGGGAAGATAACAGTTGAGCCTATATTTGAACAGGTTGATTGTGATTGGGGAATCATCCTTTTGGGAGTCAGTTCCACAAAGCAGCAGTTCATGGGTAGAAGCTACTTGAGTGGCACTTATATCTCACCAATGGAATATGAAGGGGGGTGAATTACTACATTGCATGTGGTATAGTGGGTCTTAGCTGTGAAAATTAAAACAGTAAACACTTCTAATGGAAATAACAACAGAGAAGTAAGATTTGTGATGTTTTATCTATAAGAAGAGGATTACAAGGTGTAAAATAATTTGTTACCTACAAGAATGCAGAAATGCTTTTGGACTCTCACAAGAATGTTAAATGAAGCTCCTGTCCATATATATATATATATATATATATATATATATATATATATATATATATATATTTTATGACATATTTTATGTTTATACATTCTTTTTATAGATACAAATATTTAACTAAATGCTCTGTTTATAATAAATAGTATTAGCAACATTTACTGGCCTGAATGTCCAAGAAATTTTCATAGAAAATATGCGTCCTCCTACAGGAATTGAACCTGTATCCTATATGGTACCATCATGTAGCCTGACATGCTGTAACCGATTGGGCCACAGAGGAGCGTTCGCTTAGCAAGGTCGATTTTACTGCTTTTAAACTCAATTCTCCATGATTTTCTTTCATACATTCATATCTGCTCTATGCATATCCAAATGTAAACAAATGACGTCCATTTCATAATGTATGATGTCATTTGTTATAAAAAGAACGTATAAACATAAGAAATGTCTTAAAAAATAATTGTCAGACCTTGTTCATTTTATAATGTGTGACATCATATATATATATATCAAGGAAGAGGGTTACAGATAAAATGGTAATAATAAATAAGGTATATGAAAGAACAAAGATTATGAGGATAAAGAGAACAGATAGTGATTAACGTTTGACTTGAGGGTAGTTAAGATTCTAATCTTTTGGGAAGCATCCATGGGGGAGTATGTTCCACATAGTAGCAGTTTTTTGGAAAAGCTGTATGAAGAGAACATTATTTTTAAATTTAGAATACAGAGAAAATGAGGGTGATCTGATACTGGGGAAGTAGCAGGGTGTGTCCTAGTAGAAAGGTCTAAAACTGGGGAAACTAAAAAATAGAGCTCATATGAACATTTGCCTCAGAAATAGTGAAAGAATAGTAATAGGTTGCAATATTGCATATTTGCGAAAAAGACTGCATAGGAGAGAATAAGATACCAAAACAAAACTGCAGAAATGATTTCAAACTGTATCAAGTGAGGAGTGGGCAGCTCAAGCCCAGATATGGCAACAAGACTCGATTTTCAGTCTAATCTGAATCTTTTAAAGATAGAGCATAACAGAAGCAGTCAGATACCTCCTGGAGTGATAAAATATACAAAGCTGACATATCTGGTAGGCTACAATTTAATCAGATACCATATTAATTATATTAAAGGTGAAAGGGTTTAATTTGTCATCAAATATGTGGGAAAATCAGAATAGATCGTTAATAAGCTGTCTTGTAATCAGTAAAAATCTGATAGCAAAAGCTAATAAAACTATTATTGAAAACTATGAGACACAGCAATGTTTTTTTTTGCCATAAAATTTGGTCATTAAACCTTAAATTATACAGTATGTGTGAGAGTATTTAACTGAATGAAGAAGATGGAGAGCTTCCTTACTTTGCATATCTGAAAAGATAAAAAAAGGTGAAAGGAATTTTTTTTGTAGAAGGTTAAGAAAATATTCTTTTGTGATTCTTTGTGAATCATCATCACCAGTTTTGTGATGTGGCCTGGCTTTACTTGTCACTTTTGCTATGTCAAGCAAAAGTTCATTATCACTTTAACAAATGCTCATTGTAGTCAAGACTTTGTAGATGCCAGTACTAGTAGTAGTAACATTTTCCAATAATATTGATGCTGGTAATACTTGTTCAAGTAGTAATCGGCAAATAGTATTAAGATCAGAAGAGAATCATAATCTGTATAGGAGTAGAGAGAGTGAACGTACAGCAGTAGTGGATAGACAAGAAGAGTGAACAGTGATACGTATAGTGGTAGAGAAGAAATAGTGATCGTATCGCATTAGAGGATAGACATGAAGAGTGAACAGTGATACGTATAGTCATCACACTACTTCCTATTTATTCACTTCCTTTATGATCACATGATCTACTTAATAATGGAATTGCTTGTGTTACTCACTGGTGATTTAGTTTCAAACCACAGTGTCGGTAATGACACTTACTCTTATACAACACATTCTAAAATTATAAGAATTTGACTGAATTGAATGGTACTGCTGAGATTAACCATTTCCATACAGAAAAAAATTCAGCATTCATTGACTGAACAGTTAGCATTACTGACAGACAAAACAGTTTTTCAGAAAAATATACTTCTCATGTCCACTAACTGTTATTGCTCTTTCCCATACTGATGGAAGTTTCCTTCCAAACTTTTTATTTAAAATAGTCTGGAAAGTCAACATTATGATGATGTCATTATTTATCCTTTTAGTTCCATGTGCTCCCCATTTTTGCTGTTTGAAGTCTTCAAATAATGTGGTTTTTCTCAGTTGGTAAAGTTCTTTGTGGTTCAGTAGCACCAATCTATTGGGTCTGATTTAAGGATAATCTTATTTTAGAATGGAAGGAATTATTTACTTGAAGCCATTTTTAATCATTGATCTGAGAAAACAATTGGATATAGTTGATAGTTTAGAGATTTCTGAACAAGCTGGATGCTCTGCATGACATCCATATGAATGTCTAGATGTGACAAGGCTTTTTAAGAATATGGCTTTTGTTTTCAGGTCAATAATTTGTTTTTGCAGTATCTTACAATGTTGAGCAAAATATCCCTCATGCAACCTATCCTTCATTCATATCTTCTTTATCTCCTATACTAAATCTATTATAACTGACCCATACACAGAGGTCTCTGAAGAGGATAAATTGATTTGAGCTGCTTCCATAACTTCAATGAATTATCAATTCAGTTATAAATAAGTTATTCAAGGATGATTAGGGTTAGGATTAAGGCAGCATGTTTGGGTTATGGCTAAATAGTTTGGGTCAAAATTAAGATGAGGTAAGACACCAAAAAAAACAAAAAAAACAAGCATAATAAGGATATATTTTCATACCAGAATTATTTAATCTGAACACCAAGATATTTGCTATAGAATCAGAGGGTTTATAGGTGTAAATATAATATGCTACACAGACTGCTCTGTGTTGATGGCAGATTAATTAGCCTTTTAATGTGAAAAGATGTAATACATGGTAGTGAGCAAAAGGGACAGCCCACAACGTAAATTGCACATTGGGGATGTCAAAATTAAAGAAGTACTCAAATTTCACTATTTGGCTATATACAGTGTAACCCGGATATAAGAGAAACCCTGATATAAGAGAGATTTTCTCTGGTCCCAAATTAGAACCTGTGTTAATGTATATAAAATAGACCAAACCCAGATATAAGAGAAACCCGGATATAAGAGACTTCTCTCTTATATCCGGGTTACACTGTAATAAAAAATATGACACTGAAGGTGAATAGGAAGAACAAAGGAGATTTTCCAGAAATTAAGTATAGCAGCGAGAAGCTGTTCAGTAATATTAGACACACAAAAAAGAATGATGGATTGCTATTTGTTACAAATAAAAAATGGCTTAATACTCAATCTTCAGTTTAATCTGAATCTTTTAAAGATAGAGCATAGCAGAAGGAGTCAGATACATCCTGGAGTGATAAAATATACCAACATGTGGTTTTACAGATGAACATTAAAAATATTATTGATGACAGCCAGAAAGAGATAGCCAATATAATGAAGAAAAAAGGATTGGAGAATTGAATGCTCACCGGACATTGTATGATTTATAACAGTTTTATACATAGTATTTTAATAAGCAATTAATTTTTTTTTTTAATCTGACATTTTTTGGTTGGAAAACACTCTAATGAAAAGACAATTCTTATTTTAAAACTCAGCCACCTGAAGCCATGCAAAGATGGTTACAAATGGGATGCAGATACAATGTTTGGAAAACAAAAATATAATAGATTTCTGCAATTATGGATAATCCCACTGGCTAGTGATTAGCCAGAATGTTGCTAACACCAACAAGCACATGGCATAAACATAATAGATTTCAGCAATTATGGATAATCCCACTGGCTAGTGATTATCCAGAATGTTGCTAACACCAACAAGCACATGGCATAAACATAATAGATTTCAGCAATTATGGATAATCCCATTGGCTAGTGATTATCCAGAATGTTGCTAACACCAACAAGCACATGGCATAAACATAATAGATTTCATAAACAAGTATGGATAATCCCATTGGCTAGTGATTATCCAGAATGTTGCTAACACCAACAAGCACATGGCATAAACATAATAGATTTCAGCAATTATGGATAATCCCACTGGCTAGTGATTATCCATGGAATGTTGTTGCTAACACCAACAAGCACATGGCATAAACATAATAGATTTCAGCAATTATGGATAATCCCACTGGCTAGTGATTATCCAGAATGTTGCTAACACCAACAAGCACATGGCATAAACATAATAGATTTCAGCAATTATTGATAATCCCACTGCGGCAGTGATTATCCAGAATGTTGCTAACACCAACACATGGCATAAACATAATAGATTTCAGCAATTATGGATAATCCCACTGGCTAGTGATTATCCAGAATGTTGCTAACACCAACAAGCACATGGCATAAACATAATAGATTTCAGCAATTATGGATAATCCCACTGGCTAGTGATTATCCAGAATGTTGCTAACACCAACAAGCACATGGCATAAACATAATAGATTTCAGCAATTATGGATAATCCCACTGGCTAGTGATTATCCAGAATGTTGCTAACACCAACAAGCACATGGCATAAACATAATAGATTTCAGCAAGTATGGATAATCCCACTGGCTAGTGATTATCCAGAATGTTGCTAACACCAACAAGCACATGGCATAAACATAATAGATTTCAGCAAGTATGGATAATCCCACTGGCTAGTGATTATCCAGAATGTTGCTAACACCAACAAGCACATGGCATAAACATAATAGATTTCAGCAATTATGGATAATCCCACTGGCTAGTGATTATCCAGAATGTTGCTAACACCAACAAGCACATGGCATAAACATAATAGATTTCAGCAATTATGGATAATCCCACTGTGGCTAGTGATTATCCAGAATGTTGCTAACACCAACAAGCACATGGCATAAACATAATAGATTTCAGCAAGTATTGATAATCCCACTGCGGCTAGTGATTATCCAGAATGTTGCTAACACCAACAAGCACATGGCATAAACATAATAGATTTCAGCAATTATGGATAATCCCACTGGCTAGTGATTATCCAGAATGTTGCTAACACCAACAAGCACATGGCATAAACATAATAGATTTCAGCAATTATGGATAATCCCACTGGCTAGTGATTATCCAGAATGTTGCTAACACCAACAAGCACATGGCATAAACATAATAGATTTCAGCAATTATGGATAATCCCACTGGCTAGTGATTATCCAGAATGTTGCTAACACCAACAAGCACATGGCATAAACATAATAGATTTCAGCAAGTATGGATAATCCCACTGGCTAGTGATTATCCAGAATGTTGCTAACACCAACAAGCACATGGCATAAACATAATAGATTTCAGCAAGTATGGATAATCCCACTGGCTAGTGATTATCCAGAATGTTGCTAACACCAACAAGCACATGGCATAAACATAATAGATTTCAGCAAGTATGGATAATCCCACTGGCTAGTGATTATCCAGAATGTTGCTAACACCAACAAGCACATGGCATAAACATAATAGATTTCAGCAATTATGGATAAAACCCCCAACAAGTACAGAACCTAAAGGAGGTTTCATACAAGCTCTGATCGAAAAGTATCGAAAATAGTGTTATAAAAAGAAAACTGCAATGCATATCAATTCAGCATTTAAACTCCTTCGAAGTAGGCCCCTTCTGAAACCGCACACTTTATCCAGTATCATTTCCATTGATGGAAGCATTTCTGAAACTCCTTTTTTGGGATAGTGAGTAGATGCTTCATTGTATTCTCTTGAAATTTTAAAATTGTGTTCCTTTAAAGTAAGATTTGCTTTTTGAAGGGGAAACATTGGAAGGGGCAAGATATGTGGAATATGGTGGTTGTTGGACATGGGGATGTTGTACTTAGCTAAAAAGTGCTGCAGAAGCTATAGTCACTGATGAAACCTCTGTGGTGCAGTGAGATGACCACACTCTACACACTTTCCTTCCAAGCACTAATATAAACAACTGAAGAATGTTATACCTTAGTGTATGTGTGGCAGAGTTAAATCTATGCCAAGCAGCCTCACTCAGCATACTTTCGCTCTGTTACCATAGCAATAGTCCTGATACTTTTTGATAAGACCTTGTATATCATGTCATATGCATATAAATATATATTTTAAGCAATTATGAGATATTTATTATGTGAAATTGTTTCTTATTACAGTAAATTTTATATTTGGTGGGTAAAAATGCTTAAACAGTCATCCCTGTCTTTTTGTGCATATCTACAAAGTGCTAAGTCTTATTAACAAGTTGATATTAATTTCATTTTCTGTTTATATTTCTGAGATGAGGTATTGTAACTATTTAATAATATATCCAGGAAAGGCAGGGTACGTGGAATGAGAACAATCTACCCCAATGGACTAAATAAAGGGTTCGGTTTGAAATTCCAACATATTTCACAGGAATAAAGCCGGAGAGTACAATAGTCTGAACACTGTAAATAGTTTAAATAGTTACAATACCTCATCTCAGAAATATAGACAGATCCTGAAGAAGGCCGAAGAGTACAACAACCAAAACTTTGTGAATAGGACAATGAAGATGAGGACAATAGTCTGAACAATGTAAATAGTCTAAATAGTCATAATACCTCATCTCAGAAATACAAACAGATATTGAAGAAGGCTGAAGAGTAAAACAGCCAAAACATCGTGAATATGACAACAAAGATGAGAACTATAGTCTGAACAATGTAAATAGTCTAAATAGTTATAATACCTCATCTCAGAAATATAAACAAATATTGAAGAAGGCCGAAGAGTACGACAGCCAAAACATTGGGAATATGACAATAAATATGAGGACAATAGTCTGAATAATGTAAATAGTCTAAATAGTTATAATACCTCATCTCAGAAATATAGACAGATATTGAAGAAGGCCAAAGAGTACAACAGCCAAAACATTGTGAATATGACAATAAATATGAGGACTATAGTCTGAACAATGTAAATAGTCTAAATATTTTATTTCATTGTAAAAAAAAACAAAAACAGGGATATCTACTTACATTGCATTACATTTTAACATTTATTATTATAGTTTAAAATATAATTTTAAAATTAACAATTGTTATAGTATTTTAATCCAGACCCCTTTTTGATTCACAAATGCATTTCATTAGATATATATCAGGTAGATGTGAGCGCTAAGAAAGCAAACCCAAAATAAAAATGCTACCTTCTGCACAGAGGCTCCAAGTATCACAACCAGACTACAAAACAAATACCCACTACTAAATCTAAAATACAACAACCAATCACAAATATAGCTGGAAAAAAAAAGTATGAGCCTCGGGGCTAGCACCTGTTAAACCACAGATATAAAACTAGCATGCCTCGCTGACAACATTCAGTTTGGCTCAATACCTCAGCCTCATCAACCATCCACTGGCACATCCACAGACCTCATCAGTGTTGATTTCGACCCTGAAAATAGATGATTAAATGACACCTCACTTGTGCTACCACAGGGCTTCACTAATCTTCACCAGGCCTCTCTCATCATAACCACCATGACCTTGTCAAAAGACCACATAAATCTGTCAATTGCCAGACTTTCCAACAACATCTTATGCATAATCACTCTCTTATCAAAACAACTAAAGAACAACATATCAAAAATTTTGTTACCTTTTCATACATGCTGGCATAGATCATTATGCTTATATTCTGAAAACTGATCAATAGATACTGTTGAAATTTTAATCCTTGCTTTTTCTTTCCCTTGCAACCATATGCTGGTTATAACACTATATTTTTTTTTATCTTTATTTTTATGATCCATGACCCTGAATTTGCATCATTCGTTATCAGTAAAAATATGTCTTACTATTTACCAAAATGATTTAGTGAATACCAATATATAGAACTTATAAATGTTGATTCTTTTCTGCTTTACTAAAATTAATTCTTTTGTATTTATACATTGTATAATACTTATTGGCAAGGGGAAGTAACCTCAGCGAGTTGTATTCAAATCCTAGATTAGTTTATTGTGTCCATTTTATATTAATATCCTTAGGAAAAGCATGAATCCATCTTGTCAACCACCAACTATGGATTAAGTAACAGAGTAGATGAAGCTCTATAGCCTTGAGTAGCATCCAGTATAGGAGAATTGAATTCAAAACCATGGAAAGAGTAAAAGAAACTAATGCACTATCTTTCCCAAGAAGCCATGGCAGTTCACAGATAATTAAGAAAAGGAATTTGTAGAGAGCCATAACTGTTTATGCCATGAAGAAACATGTCATTTTAAAAAAAGTGAAATTCTTTCATGTATTAAAACTAAAATAATTTTGAATAGCATCTTGAAATGATAGCATAAAGTCCTGTTGTCAAACATATATATGGTTCCTGTCAGAAAATGATGAATTGCTATGTAATATCAATAACAGTAAAATCTGGACAATTTCCTCACAGATGAAGAGGAGGCAACAGAGATATGGGTATACAGAAGGATGCTGGGAAGACGATGCATATAAATAAGAAGGAAATTTTAAAGAAAAATGGAAACTAAAAGGACATTTGCACTTAGAATCAGAGAGAGATACTTGAAATTTGTAAGACACATAATGAAGAAAGATGACTTGGAGAATTTGATACTCATAGGAAATACCTAAAGCATGAGGGGACAGAGGAAAATAGAACAAGGAGGGGAAGAGATTGAAAAAATACAAAGAGCTACAACAGAGAGGAAGTTGTAGAGAGCCATGATGACTACGTCAAAAAGAGAGAGCTAATTTTTATTATTATTATGATATATATATATATATATATATATATATATATATATAAACAGTATAAATTTGATCATAACTGTGGACCTGTCTACATCATAGTTGATGATGTGCACCAATTTTGGATAATAAACATATAACATAAATACGTGTTAGGAAAATGTATATGCATATATCTTTATCACTTAAACATTATTTTTAGTTGATACCCATATTTGAGTAGAAACTCCATTTTTATTTTTCAACAGTATATTTATCATTGCTTAAACCCTTTGATTAACAATACTCTTTGTGGCTGAGTCAATCTAAGAACAATGGATCTAATGACACCTACCCCTGTCAATAGGGGCACAAGTTCAAATGCTGGCAGAGAGTGTTTATTTTTCATTAATAAGATTTCTCAAATATTCAGGCTGCTTGACAAAAAGAAATATACTATTTAAAATTAAAAATAGAATCTCTACTCAAATACTTGTATCCATTAAATAAAGGTTTAAGTGATAAAAAATCTATCAGATTAATAAATACAAAATCCATTACTCCTTTAAAAATTGCATATTTACATGTGTGTATATATATATATATATATACACACACACACACTACATTTCAAGAGTTTGAAGACATCACCAGAATTAGCATGGGATAAATTTGACAGAAGAGTGAAAAAAAAAAAAAAAAAAAAATGAGAAAGAGTTCTTAAGACTCATTGAAAAAAGAATGGAATCAATTATCAAAATTATATTTTGAGAAACTTTGGCAACAAATGCCATGAATTTATGCTTCAATAATCAAGGCTAAAAGATATTTTACAAGAACAAAATTTAATCATAAAATGCATTTCTACTTTTTGTCATAATAAAATTTCTAATAGAAAAATCATGTTTCAATTCTTTTTTTAACTGTGTATAATAATTTTCTTTTATTTAAAGTAAAAAAAACAACTAATTTCAGGGCCAAATGAAAAAAAATGACCAGGGTTTCCTCAAAATTTAGGAGATTAGTGTGTGTGTGTATATATACATATATATATTATATATATATAAAACATAATACTTAATAAAAAATGGAGTTAATTAGCATATGTAGACATAATATAAAATACCTATACTCTACAGTATGACAATTAGTAATTTAGCCCCCCCACAGGAAATTTTTAATTTTTTCTTGTGTAGATGTGGTTACCCACAAGTTTTTTAATATTATTTTTAAGGAATTTTTTTCCCAACTGAACCCAACCCAACAGTACAACAATTAGTAGTTTAGCCCACCCACGTTGTCTTTTTCCCCTGTGTAGGAATTGTTACCCATGGATTTTTTTAATGATGATGCTTTTTCCTGTGATGTTTTAGGGTGATCCATGGGTTATATAAAGCTCGCCCCACCTTTCTTTCATTTTCAAGTTGTCTGAAGATCACGTGAGTCTGAACCTTTGGTTATTACTCAGGCCATCCTTTCATATGATTTAATGTTAAATGTTTTTACTCAGCCTAGGAAATTGAGGCTTCAAGCAGTTTACTGTGTAGATAAGCTTACCTTTAGGCCTTTTTTCTCTTTCTTTTTTTAGTACTGTTGTTTTTCTTCGAGACTTCATATAGATAAGAGTTTTAGGTTTTGGTAAGTTTCTTTCCATGAAACTTATTAGTTTTTCTTTAATATCTATCTATATACATAATTATTATTAGTAGTAATCTTATAAATATAAGAAACTACACTCGCTCGGAAAACCTTCGGTGTCTTGATTTGCAAATAATCAAACCAATACCAAAGGGAAAAAAGAAGGTATAAAAAAAGAAAGAACCAAGAACATATACGTTAGCTGAAAATAATCATCTAGCATGCAAGTCCAAAGCCCAAAGAAAAAAACCCTGATACGAGTACACAAAAATAACTAAATAAAGTGCTCAATACAATAAGTAGAACAGTGTATATATATATATATATATATATATATGTACGTGTGTGTGTGTGTGTGTGTACTGAACTCTCAAGGATGAAGCAGTTCTTAGAACCAACAGCCAGGCTACCCACAGATGTAATCTAATTATAGTGATGAAGGCTTGTACAGAACCAACCACACTTTTTGGAAGAGAACTAGTGTACAGTATGCCACAAGTTCCCCAAAAGACACTGTCAGTTGGTTTGAATTCAGATTTCTCCTTCTCCAAGACCATTCACACCCCAATATATACAAGTCTGTCTTGCTATTCACTCATATTTGAAAGTGGGGTTGGGAGGAAGAAGAGATGGATTCGTACCATTTCCAAGGGTAATAGCATGTAGGTGAATTCAAGCTCTTTGATTTCTCAATCAAAGCTGCTATCCACCATACCACCATACCATTACTTCCAGAAATTTGGAAACGACATCCTGTACTTCTTGGCATTTTCAGTGGATGCTCCAATACGAACATTTCAAAGGGTTTGGTGGTCAATCTGAAGAAAAGTGCAGAAGATTCAGAAAGAGTTGGATGAGTCTAATGGTGATTATGAAGGTACAGTAGCTTGTAAAACACAGTTTGATCATTCTGATAAGAAAAGAACTCCCAAATTTGTTGGTGAGGGCTTCAGACTCAACATGGAGGCCTATATCAAATCAACATGGAGTCTATATCAAGTAGTACTGCCCTGGGTCAAGAGGGTGGTTGCTGGAAGACCCTATGTCTAGCACCAGGGCTCTGCATTATGTCACACAAGCAAGAGAACTAAGTCATGGCAGTAAGACAATTTCTGCAACCAAATCACTCCTTACATTTGGTTACCTAACTCCCTACACTGCAACCTCCTTGATTATTATGTGTGGGACACAGTTGAGCAAGAGACCAACAAAAGTCCTGAAAACACTAAAGATGAACAGAAGGCATGGATTATGGTAGTATTCACCAACTTAAACAAAGAGACCGTCCAGAAGAGTTGTAGAAGATTCTGATGTCGTCTGGAAGCTACAGTTGAAGCCAATGGAGATTTTATTGAATAAATTTACTCTTCAGTATGTCAAGATATTCTAATGTAATTTTGGTAAAGATATCTGTTAAAATGAGATGTCAGTGTTATTTTCATTTTTGCATAATTTAGATGAAAATTTATCTATCACATTATTATATATATATTTTTTTTTAAAGCATTTCACCCAAAGCAAAGTGGGATGCCACTAGTACGCACAAGGTTATAGAGTGGCAGCGAGAGTAAAGAGTTGTGATGGAGGAAAGGATGAAGAGAAGAGCAGAGGATAGTTCAGGGCATCTGGAGATGTTGATTGACATTACATTTGAATAGTTGGAGATTATAGCTATCAGGGAAACAAGTAATAGGAAGGGAATTCCACAGATGGGAGGTGCGAGATATGAAGCTATTGGAGTAGAAGAGACGGCCACATTTAACTGTTTTGACAGTGAAAGGGTGGGACTGTGATGCCAGCCTAGGAGCATGATGGATTCTCCCATCAAGAATAATGAATAATTTTGAAGCCAATGGAAATTTTATTGAATAAATTTACTCTTTAGTATTTCAAGATATTTTTGTGTAATTTTGGTAAATATATCTTTTAAAATGAGATGTCAGTGTTATTTTCATTTTTGTGTAATTTAGATGACGATTTATCTACCACGCTCTGTATAATATATCTATATATATATATATATATATATTTATATATAATTATTTATTTAAAACATTTATAACATAAACATTTATTTTTTAAATAAATAATTATATCTGCTCTACTTTGTATTGAGCACTCTTTTAAGAATAGTAATTGTTGGTTATTGAATTCATTCCGTATACACCAATATATATACTTATATATATATATATATATATATATATATATATATATATATATATATATATATGGATGGATGGATTCTCCCATCTAGAATAATGAAGTCGGGTTCAGTAAATTCTAATTACTTACTGAATAACCTGTACAAGTGTTTAAGGTGGTCAATTGCTTGTGCTCTGCAATACATACTCTCTCCACATTAGCACCGTACAGGTGAACTGTGTAGCACATGTTAGATGATTCTGTAATCACAAGCTTTTGGGGTGGGAGTTTTAAAACTCCTTGCTGCATACTGGTCATTGGTTAGATTACTGAGTGAACTAGATTACTGATTGGTGGACTAATAAAAGTACTCCCCCTCACTTTCTATATATATATATATATATATAGATAGATATACATACACACTTGGCTCTTTTGACTTAATTGATAACCAGTCTAGGAGAATACGAACATTGAATTCAAAACCTGAATGGGGTTGTTTGGAGACTTTGTAGTACACTATGTGTACCAGTTCTCTGTATTTGCTTCTTCTGAACAAACCTCTACCACTATAATCAAATCATGCTGCTGAAGTGTCATATGACAAAGATAATGGGAGAGTATATATAGATATATATATATATTATAAAATATAGTTCTAAGTTATACTATATTTATGTGTTAATGTGCTCAGTATCAGGAGTAGGGAGTATGTAAATATAAAATGGCCTGATGATTGCATTGAGCATGAAACAGACTGTCGCCTCTGGGTGTTGACTTCAATGTCAACTTTCAGATTTATATATATATATATATATATATATATATATATATGTGTGTGTGTGTGTGTGTGTGTGTGTGCATGAGTTTGTATGTATATACACATCGGAGAGCAAAAGAAATGAGTCACCTTCTAACAATATCAGTTTGCTTAGCTGTAACTTGGAAGAAGTAATAAGCTCTTTCACGAATCATATCTTTGAAGTATCTGTGTGTATTCAGGAGTCTAGAACAAGGGATACAGGGTTTAATGCATTAATGGCGCCTTCAAAAGCTATGAGTCATGCATATCACCATCAGAACAAAGTTCTTTACAGAATTGAGATAGTCATGCAATTTTCCAATGTTAAAATTTTCTAAGGCTGTTTATTTACAAGCTATCCAAAATTTCCGAGATGAAGTGTTGTCATTATTACTCATTTTAGGATAGTTATTCTTTAATCATTCTTGCTTTTTATACCAACACTCAGTAACACACCCTAAAAAAAACCCCTGACATTTGCAATAAACCTTTACAAAAATAAAGATGATAGAAAAACTAGTGAAAATTAATAAGAACATTTCTTAGCATACAACTTGTGGGGGAAGACTTATTTTCCACAATGCAACCTTTTTTCTTTCTTTGTTACTATATCACTATTATTTTGCTATTTCCATGGCAAATGTTCAGATGAGCTCCATTCTTTAGTACTACCAGTTCAGACCTTTATAAGTAGGACACACCATGCTACTTCCACAGAGTCAAATCATCCTCATTACCTCTGTATTCCAAAGGCAAGAAAACTCCACTTAAGCAGTTTTTTTTACTCCAAGAAACACTACTTTGTGGAACTTGGATGCTTCCTTGAACACTACAATCTTAACATCTTCAATTCATGATGCAATCATTATCTATCCTCCTTATCCTCATAATCTTCACTTTCTACCACCTTGTCATTTATTATTAGCCTCTTTATGAGTTGGCTCTGAGCCCTGTTTTGAGTGAACTTCAATCTTAATTAATCATTTAGTTATTTGTCATGCAAAGCAGGTTTTCCTAAGAAAAAAAAATGTTCAAATCTTGCCAAAATTTTATTTTTTAGCAGAAGATTCAGGGAACAGTGGTTATCTGCATAGAAGATGGAATTGGCAGACTGAGTCCATATTCCAGCCTGCATTCACTTCCTTACAAACTCTACTGTGAAAGGCATGAATCCATATTTTCTTGCTCTAGCTCTGAATGAAATATCAAAGTAGATTGTGCTTTTTAGCCATGGGTATCAACCAGTTTTATAGAAGGAAAACTACCAAACTATGGAGAAAACAATGGCAAACCACTCCACTGTCTTTTCCAAGGATATATGCCAATTCAAAGATAATAAGGAAAAGAACTCTGTGGAGAGCTATGAACACCTATATCCTGAAGTGATATGACATTTAAAAGCAAAGGAAGTGGCTTTGATATGGTATTCATATCTATTCTTGGTTTATTGATCTGAGCATAACACATATATTTATTCCTTTAATCATCTTATTTCCAAATGTTATTCTATGTTCTGTTATTACTACTTCATTCTATTGAGGTTGGTGTCCTCTTTTTTCATATATTATCATTTTGGTAAAAAATAGAGTCATTTTAATTGTTGTTTCCTTAGGGAGATGAGCGAAAGAGAGGCCAACTTTTATGATGTGGATGTTTGTAAATGTTGAACTTTAATTAAAATGGTTAAATTTCTAATTAGCCTATTTTTGAATGAATTTGAGTTCATTCACAATTTGCACACTGAGTGCTCTTGACATTCATTTAAATGTAACTTTCTGACATAAATATTTTACTCAACTCATATTGCAAATGCACTTTTTATACAAATTTGTATGGTCATGGCTAAAAGGTAATATGAGCAATTACTATAATGGCCAGTGATCTTCTGTCTTGTGTTTATAGCAATGGCCATATTAAGCATTTCCCTACTAGGAAATATTTTACATTCATTAACCAAAGAGCCAGTACTGCTTTCAGTTGAAATTTATAAAATCTTTTGCATTAAGAAATTTATTTCTGGAAAATAGGTTTCTCAAGTCAAGACATTATTATCACTCTTTCCGGTATTGATGGAAGTTTATTTGCTACCCTTTTATTTGAAGTAGTGTGGATTGTCAGTATCTTGAATATATCATTATTTTCTCTTCAAGTTACATGTGCTATCCATTTTAGTTGTTGCTGCTGTTGGTAGTCCTCAAGTGATGCGGTTTCTGTTATTTGGCAGAGTTCTTTGTTTGTAATTCTGTAGCACCAGTCTATGAGGTTTGAAAAAGTGTTGTCTTCACCAAGACTGATAAGCTTCAATCATTCAAAGCCATTTTTAATCATTAATCTTAGAAAGCAGTTGTATATAGCTGACAGTTTAGATATTTCTGAACAGATTTGGTGGCATACATGACATCTATATGAAAGTCTCAATTTGAAGAGGCTATGACTTGAAGTTTCAGGTTGATTAATTAGCAATTTCTATGTTCAATTTCCTATCCTCTGATAAAAAATACAACACAATTTTCTGGTTTGCATCTTAGATTGATCACTTTATTTGTATGTAGAGGGATCAATCAAGAAAAAGTGTCATTTTATTTTTGAACTGACCAGCGCTAATTCCATAGAAAGGCAAAGAAAAAAATGTGTGCATAGTTAAGCATATGTATATATAATTTTACAAAAATCAACAGGCATTACATTACTATTATATATATATATATATATATATATATATATATATATATATATGAAGAAAAATTTTCTTCATACTGTCGGATCTATATCCATATATTTGCTTATATATATATATACTGCATATATCTTAGCACCATGTTTTCATTAAGACATATCTCATTAAATAATAGTTTTAAATAGTTTTGCTTTTTTAAAAATATTTAGACATTACAATAACTTAGTTGCCTCCCTTGACATTTACACAATAGAATTTAAAATTGTACATTGCCTAGCATTTTTTCACATGTAAAAATTTCATTTTCAGATGAACACAACAATTTTGTCTTACAAAAATGATGAACATAATTTTTGTCTTAGAAAAAACAAGACCCTAATGACAACATTGTGCTAATGTAGAAAGTACTTAGAATAAAATGAATATGTAATTTTCTTTCTTCCTTTAATAAGGATACCAAGTAATTTGTCTGTAATTATGAAAGGATCTTATTAAAAATAAGTTGATAAAACTTGTCTAAATTTCTTAATGAGACATGCCTTAATATATAGATATACATAAATATATGGTGGGGATGTTTGTGAGTTTTAAAAGTTTGGAAATCTTGAACCTTCCTTCCCACAAAAAATAGGATGTTAAAAGAATGTTTTTTCCATTGACACCGCTTTTATTTTAACTGCCTTCACTCTTTAGCAATGTTTATTGTTTCAAAAGAAATGATTAGAATTTGAATAAAACCTAAACATGTGAAAGTGAATTTATACATTTATTTTGTTGTCAAGAAAATAAAAATATTAAACATTATTTATTAGATTATTTATTGGAATGGTTGGCAAAACATCAGATAATTGCCAATCCATTCAAACTTTATAAAATGGTAAATAAAAAGGTTTTCATTGTAGTTGGTTCACATATTTTTATAATTTTGTAAATATTTATAAATTAATGAATAAAAAATTGTTTTCATATTTATTTCTTTATAAATTTGTAAATGATAAATATTGCATTGCACTATTTTTTAATACAATTGTATTAGTTTTTAGAATGCAATAAATATAAAATTATTCTTGTAAATAATCTAATAAATAAATAGTGTTTAATATTTTTGTTGCAAATTCTGAGCAACAAAAAAATGTATAAATTCACTTTCATATATTTAGGTTTTATTACAATTCTAATTTCTTTTTAAAACAATAAACATCGTCAAGGGATAAGGGAAATTAAAATAACAGTGATAACAAAAGAAAAACTCTCCCTTTGACAGTCTTTTTTATTGCAGACATGAAGGTCCATGTTTGCCAAATGTCTTGTTAAATTCAACAACTGACAGGATCTACTTATTGCCTAGAAACTAAATGACATTCTATAATGTTGTGTGTTGAGGACAGTTTCTGCTTTTAAGTAAGTGATGGTAGTTTCTGTGGGCAACTTCAACCTGAGTGCAATACTTTCCAGAGTGGATTCCATTGGGACAAATAGCTCAGATGCTGGCATCATGGTTGATGGAACTGGATCTTGGTCAATAAACTGAGTGACAGCACTTCATCAAACAATAGAAAAATTCACCTGGAGGGGAAATTTCAATAAAGTTAACGCCTAAAGGTTAAATCCACTTTGGCAGGAAGGGAAACCAGGCTGCTACTGCCACTGCTTAGAACACAACCATTAAGTTGAGGAGTGGGAGTCTAACATCCTCAGACATTTGTTAGGCAAGGATGATGAGTTCAATCCTTGGTAAGAACACAAGAGTAGGTATAGTTAACAATGGTATCAGGTTCTTTAAATTAAGACTCTTACTCTGGTATTTGTCAAGGGAATATTGAACAATGTCATGTATATTGAGGATGCTGTTCTGCTACCATTCTTGCAACAAAAAGATGATATGTTGTTGCAGCAGGATAATGCCATTCCTCATGATGTCTGTATGACTCAACATGTTCTGTAAAATGTTCATCAAACTTCTGTGACTGGCACAATCATTAGACTTATTCTGTGTTGAACATGACTAGGATATGGTAGAATGATATTTGATTTGTTCAGTTTCAGTTACTTTTTTTTAAATACTTATGGTCACTGAATACAAGGCCCAAGAGCCACTCGTGGAAGTGGATGACTGAATGAGGTTACTGTAAAGGTGTAAATGGAGGAAGTAAGAAGTGCCTATTATAGGGATAACTCTAGGCTTGAAGAGTTTCAAATCATAATGATCAGTGAAGAATCCTTTTGGGAGTCTGTTCCACAAAGTAACAATTCTAGGGAACAGCTGTGGAAGAAATATTGAACATGTATGTGGCAGAACAGAGCTCAACCTGTTCTGTTGCTGTTTCTGCAAAAAGAAGGTGATGTGCTGTTCCAGCAGGATAATACCCTCCCTCATGATGCTGTGTGATGCTCAACATGCCTTTCAAGATGTTTAACAACTTCCCTAGAGAGCATGATTGAAAATGTATATTTTTCTACAATTATGTTGACTCTGTACAAGGCCCAAGTCTCACTCAAAATAGACTGTAGCAGAGTAAGAGACACAGTTTATATGGATATGTGGGGAAGATAATGGTTAACTCAACATTTGAACTGATTAAGATCATTGTGATTGTAAGCAGTGGTTTGTGGGAAGAAGCTGCTCAGGTGGAGCTTACATCTTGCCAATGGAATATAAAGAGAAAGAAGGTGGTTTGCTACATAGCATATGCTCAGTTATGATGGAACATCTCCAGTTTGGCTTTAAAGTCATTGAACATAACCAACCATTTTTCCTCTCCTAATGGGTTCATACCTGGCTCATTCACTTAATGAACAGCAATGCATCAGGAGTTGTGGAATAATCTATCACAGGTTAGTATATTTTGTGTTAATTTCCAAGGAGGATATACTGTGTAATAATATAGAAGAAACAAAATCTGTCTACATAAGGGTAGTGTCATGTATTTATGTTGTTTCATGAATGCATGTAATTTTCTAGTAACAGCAGTAAGCAGTCAGTGAATGATAGCTGTATTATACTACTACTTAATATATTGTTAACAAATTCTGTATGTTTCAATTATGCTTAATTTGCTTATAAATTGCTAGGCTCTATAAGAAACTAGTGAAATAAAATATGTGAAATGTTATGCAATGAATTATATGAAAGGTCTTGAGAAGTTAGCTTGTCCTTGACGAGAGCAACTGAACCTGGTCAAAGGTTTATGGAAAAACTGAAAACTGAATACTAACTTGACTTCACCAACATTTATAAGAAATAAATAATCTTGAAGAAGCTAAAAATTACCTTACTAAACTCAGAAGTTTATTGATTAATAAATATTTTCCCCAATTTTTAAATATCTTTTTGTAGGAGGTAAATTTTGCAGCAGATGATCAGCACAGTTGTTTGGTATTTCAAAGCCCTTCAGTGCATTTGCAATAACATCATGGAGTGGTTAATATATGTAAATGTGGAACAAAATAACTGTATAAAAATGAGTTAATTTTGAGTTCTAGTAATATTACTTAAATCTATTTTCATTTTTCTACAATTCTTTAACAGGGTTCCTGTGGCGGACATGAGACAAAACCTGGGACGAGCACAACTGGTCGCGACTTGCCTTGTCCCCGCCAAAAAAGAGCCCGTATTTGCTTAGCATGTAAAGCTACTGCAGTTGAAATGAGGGAGAGAAAAAAAGCACTTACCGCTCTGCCGTAATCCATCCTCGGCCAGATAATGTAAAAGAATGAGGGGGGACTGGCATCGCATTTTTATGCAATAACGATGCAATGCATTATGGGACATGGACACAATAAATTATGGGATCATATGAAGACGCAAGGGATTATGGGTACATGAACAACTATAAAAACAACTACTTTTTTCTGAGTCGGGGAGTTCTTCGAGGGACGTTCACGGTTGACGGCTAGAACGGGCAGTTAATGTGATTTGGAGACAGAACTCAAGAAGGAATGACTCAAGTTTGAAATACCAGCTGGGAGAGCTTGAATTTACTCGCTGGTTACTGTTTTCTTCATTCGCCTCAGTTCCACAGAAGTCAACAGCCAGGGCAGATGGTTCTCCTAAGAGAATCAATGTTGCATTTTCTATTATCTCTAGTTTCAATTCCTAAGATCACAATCTTACATCATAAACTGCATCAATGACAGACAATTTTGTTTTTATCTTACTTTATTTTATGAGGGGCAGTAGTTATACAATCATTTCTCAGAGAAAATGAGAGAGAGATGGAGAGGTTGTGTTAGCTGGTTAAGCAAAATGTCATCACCATGTACTGGTTTGTTTCTCTAAGATATTTGGGTGAAGCAAGGCATCTTGATCCTTATAGTCCTTGCAGCCATCTGAGCATCATCATGACTTTTTCGTCTTATATTAAAACTTAAAAAAGTTAATCCATTACTGTCAATTCAACATCTATAGGATTCAAACTAACCCTTCTAAGTCCTCATTTGACCAGTACTTTGCCATTCTGGGCCAGCCTATGCATTTTATAAGACAAGTCCATGGTCTAGGTGAGCCTTCAAGTTATAGAAAATCAGCTGTATTTTTTTTAGTCATTTCACTGCAAGCAATTTAATAAAGCCACTAAGACACAGTAGGTTATTTAGTGTTAGAGAATATAAGATAAAAACACTATATGGTTCTACACCACCTAGTGTAATGGTGAGTGGAAAATTTTCTGTGAGAGAGATAGATATGAACAAACTAAAGTAAATAGTGTTATTGCCTTATTTTTTGTTTTAATTTTTTTTAATTATTTCACCCCAAGCAAGACAATAAAGCCACTAAAACACAAGGACTTACTAAATGTTATAGAATATGAGAAAAAGTAAATGGTATTTAGGAGAGAGAACAATAAAAGAAGAGGAATTAAGAAAACAGACAATAATGATGAGACTTTGTTGCCAATCTAGTACTCCAACCCAGAGAGGGATGGGCTCTGTCAGGTCTACTTGTGCAAAACATACCATGCATGTATAACTCTCTGGCTTTCAACCCAGATATCTTGAGGGAACTGATAAAGTGCTCAGCTGCAGACTGACCCTACAACCAGACCCAGTCATGGGACTGATAAAAATGCTGTAATTCAAATACATATTCAGGGTGTTACAATTGTATTTTCCATAGGAGTACAGGCAAAAATGTTTATTAATATTTTCAAATATACATAAATGTGCCCTAATAAATATAAAACAGACTCAAGAAATTCTTTTCACTTGAAGAAATTTCTGGATGAAAAAATCAATATCTTCCACTTGAGAAGAATGTTTATATACAATTTATGTCTATGGGAACAGATGTTTCGATGCAAAGTGTTCTTAGTATCAACAAAATCAATATTTAGAGCCAAAGTTATTACCTTTGGGTCCATAACTTTATATGTTTCATGTTATTTGGGCTAGTAAATTTTCTAATCATTGATCTTAAACAGATCTTTTGAGGTCATATCAATAATAATAAACATACGTATACATAATAAATCTCAAAGTGGACACTGAGGTCAACACCAAGCAGTGACAGTCTGTTTCATGCTTGAAAACAATCTTCAGGCTAAGTGTGTTGTGTTTTGAATCGACTAATTATATATGTTGGTCAATGGTGCATTATGGGTAGCAAGGTCTATTGTATTATTCTAACAGTTATTGGGTGGGTGGTAAAGGTTATATTTCAAATTATTCTAGAGGTTATTGAGTAGAAATAGTTGTGGATCTGAATGCAGTTATTTGTAGCTATTTATAGATTTTATGATGCATCATTGACCTCAATGTTCCCTTTTATATTTACATATGCTCTCTATCTGATATTGAGCATTTTACCCATAAATATAGCATACCTTAAAATATATTTTTATCATAAACACACACACACACACACATATACATATATCTATGCTTTCTCTCTGATATTGAGCATTTTACCCATAAATATAGCATACCTTAAAATATATTTTTATCACACACACACACGTCTGTTGGTGCAGTTAGCCAGTCCCTGTTGCACAAATGACTGACAAATTTGTGTTTGTTCAATACCCACAGAGCCCACCTTTGGTTTATACAGCAGCTATGTTTAGCAAACCTTAGTTACAGTTTCTGGTGAAAAGAACATCATCTGGCATAATCAACACAATGGTCAGTATGCTCAAAACCTTGGTCATGTCTTGTGACTTTCCTTTAGCATAGCCACTGATGGAACTATTCCATATACCCAATTTCACTCACAAGGCTTGGGTCATCCCATGGTATGGTTTCCATGCACTTTCCAAACGCCTGTATTATGAAGAAGTCAAATCAGCCATGTTGAGATATGAATATTTTAACCACTTGGGCATGCACCCATATATATATATATATATATATATATAGAGAGAGAGAGAGAGATAGATAGATAGATAGATAGATAGATAGATAATATTAGTGGTCAATATCTATATAAAATATATATATATATATATATATATATATATATATATATATATATATATATATATAAATTTTCAAGAGGATAGAATCCAGGTAGTGCTCAATGTCCAGGACAGAGCAAGAATATAATATAAAAGGCTCAAATACTAACTAGTGTTTGAGCCTTAAATATATATATATATATATATATATATATATATATATATATATATATATATATATATATGAGGCTACAGGGACAATCGATAACATGATAAAAAAGTCTCCAGCAGTCAAAGTTGGCAGAAAACCTACTTTAAGGTCACCTGAAAACATAGCAGCTGTCTGAGATTCAGTAGCAGGAGTCCAAAGAAATCCATCCATAGATGGTGCCAGGACCTTGGCCTCAACAAATCCTCTGTTCGGCATATTCTGATCAAAGATCTTCATCTTTACCCTTACAGAATACAAGTAAAACAAAAGAAAATGACTGCTGTTAATATGCAACTGGTTCTCAGACAAGATTAAAGATGCATTTTCTACTTTCAGGCCATATGAATAATAAGAACAATGTATTCTGGGGTTCAGAACCTCCAAATGAAGTTCTAGAAATACCCCTCCATTCAATGAAATGCACTGCTTGGGCAGCTATATCAAAGCATGGCATTATTGGACCCTTCTGGTTTGAAGATGCTCAAGAGCAACCATTGACTGTCACAAAAGAACTCTATTTGGAGGTTCTGAACAAATTTTGGCATGGACTGGGGCTCATGAGACATGGCAGAGGTGTAACCATGGTTCAGAGGGGGCAGCGGTAGTACCAGCAATACCCCTCATACTGCAAATGTCTCTCTGGAGTGTCTGGACCAGAGATTTCCTAACCAACTCATCAGCACTGTAAATGCAAACATGAATGGTCTCCATATTCCTCTGAACTCAACCACCCAGTTTTTATCTGTGGGGGTATATGAAGGAATGAGTCTACAGAAACAACCACCAAACCATATCAGAGCTAAAGACAGCAAACACTCAAGAAATCAGAGCTATACCAAAAGAAGAGTGCATCAAAGTCATCGCCAACTTCACCCGTAAAATTCAAGTTTGTCTTCAGCAGAACAGAGCACATTTGGAGCATATCCTATAAATGATGATAGAATCTTTGCCAGTAAAGCCAGTGACATGTTGTTTGTAGATTTGCTAACTTCTCTAGTTTTCAGAAATATATGGTTTGTACATAGTTTGTAAACAGAACATAAATGGCGTTTTCTATTTGTTCCTTATCATTATATATATATATATATATATATATATATATATATATATATATATATATGAGAGAGAGAGAGAGAGAGAGAGAGAGATAGATAGTGTATAAGGGCAGCAGATCATTAATGTAACAAACAATGAATGCCTATTATGTTTTATCAAGAGCCATTCCAAGCATCATATAATGGCTTTAGTTTCATGAGAAAATAAAGACAAAAACTGTCCAACATTTGGATATTTATTTATTATGATATCTTTTTCCAATAAAGAATTACATAACATCAAAGACTCATTAATAATGGATTCCCTAATTCCATCATTGACAAACAAATTAAAATGTATCTCATTAAACTTAATAATACCACTAATAAAATTGATAATATTAATAATTTCTTAGAAAAACATAACTATGTACATAATATTAGACAGATATTAGTTGATAACACAACAATACTTACATGTACAGTAAAAAGAGCCTTAAGATATTAGAGGCCATCTACATTAAAACAAAGCAACCCACACTCAACAAAATTACATTTCAAACCAGTCGTAACATATTAAAATGCATTTAAACATATGGTTCTGTTGATAACATATCTCTCTCACGTGGTCATATACAATGTCATAGAACAGCATTATGAAATAACAACCTGTATCTGCTATTCAACAACCATTATAATCGCATAGCAAACTTCTACATAAACAAAACAGGATGTCATCTTTGACAATGAATATCTCTGTTGTAATGTCCATATAACCATACTGACGATGGCTCATATGAGCCGAAAACTTAAATCAATGATCAATAGAATAAGGAAATATCCAAATGTTGAACAGTTTTGGTTTTATTTTCTCTTGAAACTAAAGCCATTATACAACACTTGGAATGGTTCATGATAAAACATAATAGACATTTGTTGTCTGTTATATTTAACAATACAACTTAGAATAAAATCACAGGAAATTATATTAACAATGAACCTCTTTAAAATGATTAATGAATTAACCAAAAGTGCTTGGGATAATAATCATCATCGACTGATTCTACATCCTCCTATCCTCTGCAAGAAGAGAAAAATACTGTCAGCTGCAATGAAACATGTATAAAAGAAAGATTGCTGCCCAAATATACAATATATAATCTTGAGCAGATATCTCATATGTCACTTGTCTGATCAAAGTGCCATAAAAAGGCATTTATATGCTCGAAGTTTTTTAAAACAGAAATCACTAACTTGAATTTCAGCCATGTTCTTTTCACAGGGCTGAGAATAAATGCTACTACTATAGATATATATATATCACGCAACTACATCTTAAAAAGACAACCATGGAAAAAAATTTATAACATTTAAAAAAAACCTTGAAAATGGCTAAAGAAGTGGTTGAATGTGCTTGGAACATGAGATACTATGTAACATTTTTACACTCCGTTACCCTAAACAAATGGAAAAATTAAAGAACATTTGCAAGACTAAAAAAATTCATCAAATTTTCTTTGTGTCATATTCAACAAAACATGTTTGAAAGAAAAGTTGCTGAACAATACATATATATATATATATATATATATAACACTCTTGAAAATGGCTATAGAAATGACCAAAAATGCTTGGGAGAATAAAAATTATGAACAATTTATATATTCCTTAGGTCCTACAAAATGGAAAAACTTAATAAAAAATTAATTCAATCTTCTTTGTTGGCCATATTCAATGAAAGATATTCAGAAGAAAGTTTTCTGTCAAAATTTAAAATATACATTTTATATATATATATTTATATATAAAGTGACTGATGAAAGTTCTTTATATATATATATATACACACACACACACACACCTATATGTATATATAAAAGTGACTGATGAAAATTCTTTACATATATATATAAGGGATTGATGAAAGTTCTTGATGTGGCACACTTCTCAAAACCAGTATCTCAATGAGCAAAATATTGGGATAAATTTGGGAAGAGTCAAAGAAACTTGAGAAATAGTGTACTGAGTAGAATGACATGTATATTCCATGACTGCGGGTCATTCTTCATAGTTTAACCAATAATATTTTGGCAACCAACATATAAATTTGGCAAGAAGCCAAAGAAAATACATTATCTGTATGAGAAAGATTTGATTTGAGATTTTAATAACCCTTTTAAAATCTTTATTCTTTATTTTTCCTTTTTTATAAATATTTCACCGTGAACAAGGCAATGAAGCCACCAAGTCACAAGAGATTACTGAGTGCAAAAAATATGAGAAAAAGAAAAACATTAATAGAGGAAAAAATAAAACAATAGGAATTAAGAAGACAGAAGATATCGACTGACATTGCATTTAAATTTTTGAAGCTCAAAGTTGAGTGAAAAGCAAGAAGCCAGAAGTGAGTTCCACAAGTGAGAAGTGAGAGAGAAACTGCTTGCATAAAAGTTATGGTTACATCTAGCAATTTCAACTACAAAATGATGAGACCTAGCTCTCAATCTAGTAATGTGCTTAAATTCATAAAACTGAACCAAAAAGGAAAGCTAATCTGAACAATTACCATGAAAACATTTATAGAATAAGCACAGGGAAGCTACATTATGGTAGTAGGAATGTTACTGAAACTGAGATGTCATGTAAGGACTTTTAACATTACGTCTTCTTCTTTGTATTTTATCAAGAATCTTTAAATACATAGATTTACAATACAAAATTGGTTTTGAGATTCCAAAAATATATGCCATATTTGAATTACATCAGTCCTCAGTGGTTTGTTTAAAATCACCTGCTTAAAACAGATATATATCTATGAATAATATATCACAACATAATTCATTTAATTAATTTTACATAATTGTTATTAATTGTAATTAATTAATTTACGTAATTGTTATACTTGATAGAAAAATCATTTTCCTATCCTGAAAGAGAAATTTGATTTTTATGTTTTATAACATACATGTTATACTTTCTTTATGATTTTAAAATATACTGACTATAGTAAAGAATATCCATTTGTCGTACTGGATTTACTCAACCTTTATAGACAGGCAATCCTAAAAGAACTAAAAGGCCTATTAGGATTTATTACTGGTGGGCACAATTTTAACAGCATCAGATACACAGCTAACACCATACTGATGGTAGTCATAGAAAGAGAACTGAAAGAACTCCGAGACTATGTAGTAAAGGAAAGCAAGAAGAAAGGACTAATTAACAATTTTAAGAAGATAGACTATGGTGGTCACAAGTTGTGAGCTACAGATTGAATGTCAAAATCAATTAGGGACAGAAATTGAAAAATGAGGATGTAAAATGTAACATCATAATGAAAATAGAAAAAGATACCTTCCAAAAGCTAAGGAAAATATTAAGAAACAGGGAACTTTAATTAGAAAGAAAGAAAAGAGTACTGAATTGTTATGTTGTTGCAGATGAGTAGGTTATTAGAAAAAATATGTATATATCAGAAAATATTATTTGTGTTGGCTGCATGAAAATAAACTTCTCCACAAACATTTAACTTTAGGTATGGCACAAGGTCATCAACAACAAAATATAAAACAAACAATATTCCTCTTTAGAAAAACAAGAATAAAGCATTTATATAACAAATATATACAACATGAGAATAAGAATATTCTTTAGGACAGATAGTTTATTCAGTGTTCCTGTCAGTAAAAGGATTTTCAATGAATTGATCAGTTCAGATTAAATAATATTTTACATCGTAAATTTCTGTCATAGTTTCATATTGGAAATTAAGGTAAGAGTTGTCTCCCTTTACCTGTTGCATATTGAACGTATATTCTTTTTTATGAAACAGATGAAAGTTTAACTATTACATGAATTAAGTTGATTCAACAAAAGAGTAAAGTCTTTTGAAGAAAGTAAGTTATGTTCTTCCTGGAAAGTTTGTTGTAATTGAAATTGGTAAATGAAATGTTGGTTGATATCAAAAGTTGAATTTTGTGTTTAAAAGATAAACTTTTAAGCTTATAACTTTTGAATAAATTGTGCATTAAATATTAAGAATCTTTTGGCTGTAAGATAGTTAACTTGAAGTAAGTTGACATTAGTTATGTTCAAAGTTACTTTTTGAATAAAATGTTTGGCAAATTGTATGTTCTTTGAGTAAAATTCCTGTTTTTTTGATAAAAGTTATAGATGTCAAAAATGAAGTGTAGTTTGTTGGTGAATGAGTGAGTGAGTAAGTGAATGAATTCGAAATTTGGGATTATGTTAGGAAATCTAACTAAGAAACTTCAAAAATTTGAACAGTGTGAATTTGTTTGGCAAATTGTTTGATGCTGTAAAGTTAACTGTTAGAAGTTGATAAGTTTCTGTTGCTTGTAGTTGAAGGAGTGAATGAGTTAAGAGATGTGCAATACATATGTGTGCATGACGCAGGTGTGTGTGTGTCAGCATGTGTCATAGTGTCTTCCCATAAGGGACAGACGTAATCTCTCTAATGCTACATCTTGTGTGTGAGAGAAGGCAAAAAAAAAAGAACAGTTGAAGATGTCACTAAGTATTTATAATGTTGTATGTCATGAGTTAGGCTCAAAACACACAAGCAGATTTTGGGCAGTAAATTAATTTTAACCATGCAGACATAAATGAAAGCATGATATTGGCATTAATTGACCAATCAGGAGTCAGGGAAGTATCGAGTCTCTGTGATCCACTTTGGTGTTTAGTTTGTACAAAAATTAACATTGCAAGACAGTAGTAGCAGAATGTTAAAAATGCAATATCAGTCGTCCTAAATAACTGTGAATGCCAGACAATATCCACACAGATGGTGAGACATAGTGCAACAAATCTATCTCTAAAGAAGAATGCAGAGAATGCCATAGACGGTGCATGTGAGAAATAAAAAAGTTTTAAGCAAAATGGAAATAAAAAGGGCACTTCGATTCAGAAAGAGATAATTTTAATTCCTGCAATGCATAATGAGGAAAGGTGGCTTTGTTCTGTTTGTCCTGCTACTAATTTCCTGAAAGCTATCAAGAAGGTGACTTTCTGTCTTTTCCTGCTTCTTTTTTCAATATACCTTGTGAATGTTAGATTCTCCATGACTTCTTTTCTCATCATGTATCCCCAAAATTAAGCCCCCCCTTTCTGATTGTCAGTCTTTGTAATTCCTATTCTTCTTAAAACTCATTTCTCACAGACTTCATGATATTCTCACCACATCTATGCCACTTCAAGTCTCTTTTTCCTCTGTGAAGAAACTGTCCAACATTCACAGCCATATAGGAGAAGAGACATCACACAGCAGTACAGCACTCTTTTCCTTGTTTTTAAGGACATTTTGCAATCCCTTGTTATTATGCTTAAGGAGATTGTCCAACATTCAATAAGATATTATATAGCAGTCCAGCTTTGATTTCTAATGACATTTTCTAATCCCCGACTAACTCAGTTTCTGAAGTGATAATAAAAATGTCAATGATCAAACCATTTTGAGTGAAGAAATATATTTACTCTCAACAGTATTACACCAAATGCATTAAAGTTATGACAAAATATATGAGAAATAAATTTAAAGAAAATAGGCAGAACAGAGGAAGTATATTTTTCAGAAAAAAATAGTATGCTTTGTAAGGTTATAGGTAATTGTGTAGGGTTTTTTTATCAAATAAATTATAAAAGGGATGAACAACCATTTCAGAATGATTTTTTAATTTTTCCCAGTCTTGTTAAAATATACAATATAGTTCTTAAATATAAATACTCCTTCTTTGATTCAATTTATGTAATGTTAATAGAATAAACTTTTTTAAAATCAGCTTAAAAAAATGACATCTGGTAGAAGGTTTGAATTCAATATGGCTGAAACACCAAAGTGTCAAATGACCAAATATCCAATCATGAGAAAGTGTATTACGTAGTGATCAAAAGAACTGAGTTATTTTGCATGGCCTATATTCAGCATTCATGCAGTATTCCCACTACTTCTCTCAATCTGTGAGGAAATTTTCCCATATTCGCTGCAATATAGAACATATCATATCAGACCAGACTTCTTTTCTTTGGGTTTAATGATATTTTTGATATCTTAATACCTTGTTCAGTTTCTGAAAGAAAATATCTGATGTTTTATTGTTCAAGACTAGATAAATGAATTCTGAATGCTGATTTTCAAGGCTGGCAAAACAAAATCTTTGGCATTTTTTCCTTCATTTTGCCTCGGATGTTTTGAAAGAAAACCAAAAAGGGCTAGACCCAAAATACCACAGGAAAAAGCTCAGAAAAAAAGTAAATAAATTTAAGATCATAAGTCATGGAGAATTATATTTACAATAACTGTTTCTGTTGATTTGTTTCTATCTGTTTCCCATTCTCTTTGAAATATCTATGCAAGTAAATATCAGTATCTTGTTTGCTATTGAACTTGGCACAAACATTGTGAGAAACAGAAGGAAATTAATAGGGAGTTACATGTACTATATTCAGAGAGCAACAGAGAATAATGTAGACATTCATAAAGTCACATAGAATCAAGTTGACATTCATAAGTTGACATTGTGACAAAGAATCAAGTTGACATTCATGGAGTAATATCGAATCAAGTTGACATTCATAGAGTTACATTGAATCAAGTTGACATTGTGACAAAGAATCAAGTTGGCATTGAATATGGTTGACATTCATGGAGTAACATAGAATCAAGTTGACAATCATAAAGTGACAAACAATCAAATTGACATACATAGAATCAAACTGATATTCATAGAGTAACATAGAATCAAGTTGACATTGTGACAAAGAATCAAGTTGACATTCATAAAATAACATAGTGCGATATTGGTGTTCAGAGAGTGATATAGATTTATATGGATGTTCATAGCATAACATACTGTCATGTCAACAATTTTGGCTTTTTGGAGGCTCCAAAAGTTATTTCTTTTTAAGTATTGTCCTCTTATTTTCATTGGTTGAAAACTATTGCTTCATTTGAAATGATTGGTCAGTAGATTTTATTTTTTATTTTTATTGTTTTAATTTTATTTTTTATTGTTTTTAATTTTATTTTTATTTGTTTTTAATGTTTTGTTGTTGCAAATTTATGGTCTTGAAGTGATAATGTTCATTTTGGATGTTATGATTCTGATGGGAAATGAATAATTCTAAATATCCTTGAAGCTAATTCACATCATTTATTACCCCTAATAGTCTTACTCCAAGCATCATAAGATGAAGAGAGTTCTAAGCAGATGAATATTTTACCATCCTATTTTCTAACTTGCCCAAAGGACAGAAAAAAAAAGAGATGTAATCTGAGAGCTCAAAACAAAACAAATTCAATAATAAGTAATAGTTAACTACCCATTTCTGTGTATGCTCATCTGCTAATCCTAGTAGCAGACACCTACTCAGGCACATCTTCAACATTGTGCAAATTAATTTAAACAACCATCTTAGTTTCCTTTCTTTTAGCATATGGTCAGTTTTAGACTCACTGGAGTGACAGGGTTTAATTGATTTTTTCCTCACATTAGGTCATTTGCAGTGGTGTGCAGTAATATGAATCTATTTTTGGTGTGTGTGATGAAATTTGTTTGGCCTTGAAATATATTGTGTCATCCATGATTGCATCAGATTTTTATCATGCCCAGAGACTGTTGTTCTGACTGTTGATTAGTTGTCCTATGGCCATTGTCTGTGATGGACATTACTCCAAGGAAGCGTACAAAAATTGTAACATGTGCATGAACACACTGGCAAACCTTACCAGTGAGCAAATCAAAGTACTATATAGACTGGCCTGGAAACTCTCCTGATTTCAATCCAATTGAGAATGTTTGGTCAATCTGCAAGAAAAGACTTTGTGGAATGGACATACAAAGTAATAACATGTGTACTGCATCATGTTTCATTGGAAAAATATGATAAAAAGCAAATAATAACAGAATTATTTGTTTTTTAATTTGCACAGGGGTAAATACTGTAATTAAACCGAGCAGTTTCTGGTAGCTAACACTCAATCTAGCATATGCACTCATTGATAAAGACCAATATGATCAAACACTCAGTCATGATGACTTGTAAGTTCATGCTCACACCACCACTGATAGCTTCTTAACAGTTTCATCCATCTCGTTTCACTCACAAGGCTTGTGTCAACCCATGGCAGGGTTTTCAGGTACTTCCCAATTGTGCTCCAAGCTGTTATCATCAAGAAATCATCTACTTGACAAATTGACCATTTTGAGAGTTGAACTCAAGTCTCAGGGTCAGAATGCTAATGCTCTAACCTCTTAGCCACATGCACATTTACATAGTGCAATATTCTATCAGTTTTAATATAGAAATTAATCCTTTTCTGAAAATCTGAAAAAAAATGGTCTTATATGAAGAATATGGAATGAACATGCTTTTATTATTTCATGAATTTATAGTGCATCCTTAAAAAAGAAATTCCATTCATAAAAAGTGAAAAATTTCCAAAAATAATATTAAGTAAGAATCTAGTATTCAGAGCCAGATAAAAACTATGATTTTGAATGCTGATTTTCAAGGCAGGTAGGCTCTCTCCATTCGAAAGCCTGACATCATCCACTTAATTATATTGCTTTTTATAACAATTCTGTGATAGTCATTCCAAACTAGCAGCATGAATTGGAAATAAAGAATAAGTCACTGTTGAGATTTGAACTCAAAACCTTTACTTTCAGATGTCTGTATTCTTGTGGTAGCCTCTAAGCAATTAGATTATACTGGTTTCAATCATTAGTAGTCATTTTACTTAATGTTTTAATTCTTTGAATAACATACCCCATTATGTGGTGTGGTTACATTCTATACTTGCAGTATTAATTGTAATAGCACTTGAATTTCATACATGAAACACTGGAAATTATTAATTTTTAATTTGTTTTTCTTTCATCTGATTTCTCTTGATTTTTATCCAAACATTTGGATCATTCTATGATTGTTAAGTAAGGGTTCCTGATATGTGCCATTTACTGTACAACGATTGTAATGTATTTGTGAAAAAAAAAACGCATCAAAAATGGTGTTTAAAAAGTTCTCATCAAAAATGCATAACAACTGACAATATTTCAGCTCATAATAAATTCAAGTTAATATTAGCACTGCTATGAATGTGTGTGTCTGGAGTGGTTAACAGCATAGAATGTAGGTTTGGGTTGTCAAATTCAAATTCCCACCAAGGCTGTTGGAGTCACTTTTGCACCCTCTTGGATAAGAAGGTTTCTATCTCTTCTCACGTTAGGCTAACAGGTCACTCTAGCATTGGATATTAAGATATCAAAGAGAAGAGCAACTCAAATCCTAAACTGGTTGTGTGTTAGAGTAGAAACTCCACCCAGTAAAAAAAATAAAAACCTACTACTATAGAAAAGACAATAGCAATACCTCCAGTGTTGAACTGCTACCTCATACTCGAATGGGAGTTAACATCCATTATTATCAGTAATACTATTTGCGTAGGTACTTTCACTAATTCGGTATAATTAAGATATGAAATGAATTTTTAAAAATGAAAAGCTTTCATTTTAGCATTAATTGAAAGTTAAAGGATATAAAATTTACTATTTCCAGTAAGTAAAATACTCTGTGGTTGATTGTAAACAGAAATTATATTGATTGGAATCTGTTTTATACTGTACCTATGAACACTAATGGGTGTGTACCAATTCTCATAAATATGTTGGACACTATTGTAAGTGGGGGTAATATGCTGTCTATGTAGTACACCACAAGCAGTGGTTTACCTACTTTATGCTACTGGCGAGTATTGTATTTTGTTGATGTTATAACAATTACCATTTCATTTCCAACCTCCGTTTTGGTTATTCCTCATTCAGTAATCTTTCCTAAGTTACAACACAATCAATTTCTTTTTTAGTAAAATCGATCAAAATAGCTATTTTTGACACATTTGTAAACAAAAGTTAATTCTTGGTTTTAAAAATATTGCAAAAATAAAATATATATTTCTGAGATATTATTTAAGGAAAATTAACAAATTTAAAGTTAACTTAATCTGAAATAAATGTTATGTACTTATAGCATAAAATGTTGCATACAAGCATTTCTTAAGTATGGGGTCTTGTTTGCTGACATGTTAATTGATTTATTGACAGCGAATTAACAGCTGAATGTGTTCATAGTTAAGTATGGTGGAGCAGATGATAAAGTTTGAGGTTTTTTTTTCACCATAAGGGGGAACAACCCTTAAAACACATAACCTTTTAATGATAGATTTATCGATTTGTACATCAATTCTTCAGAAATTCTGCACATAATCACACATACAAAAACAAATTGAAATTCTTTTAAAAATATTTGGGGTCATCAGATTGTAATGAGCTTTTCTGTATATGATTAGCAAATATAGTTTAACTTAATAACAAGAATTATTTCATTGAAAATTAATATTAAAAGATTTAAAATCTTTATAAATGATTCAATTTAAAATTGTAAAAAAATGAAAACAAATCTTGAAAAAAAATTTTTCTTCAAACAATATTGTGTTTAATATATATTATTCATTAAAGCAATTAAAATCTTCTCTAATTAAATAATGTTTGAGTTTTATTGGTGATTTAAATTCTTCAAAGAATTTTGCTTTTAACTAATATAAAAATCATCACATTGAATTTCTCAAGTTTTCATAAGATTAAATAAGGGGATGAAACACATGTAAAAAAAAATATATTTTTACCAAGATTTTCTAATAAAAAATTTCAAGAATAATTTCATTCATTTATGAATAAGTTCTGAAAATGTCATTAAAATCTGACAATTGTTTGATTTTTGTAAGAATTTCCAAATTAATGTGTTTGTCAGTGCAAAAAAGAGGCTAAAATTTGTTATGCTAAAAGTCAGTTTGAGCCCTAACACAAGATAAATAAGTTTTTAAATAAAATTTTGAATGTTCTAAAAAGGAGTAAATAGTTTAATTAAATAATGAAAAAATACTTTGATCCTTCCTCTTAATAATAACATAATAATTTTGATGATAAAACTATGTTTTCATTACATTTGTAGCACATTTTTATTATGATATGCTGATTTTTTAGCATTTTCATAGAGGTACCTAAATTAGTGTAAACAAAGAAAAATTAAAATGAAAAAAATATATGTAAATGTTTAATTTGATATATTTCACTCCTGTTACAATCTTTCAGCCTTGTCTATCTAGCCTTGAGCTTTAGTAAATATCAGTAAATAAAGTTCCAATGTCAATAAAAAAGAACAGTGAGCAAAAAAAAAGAGAAAGAATTTAAAGACAGTTATCTTTGAGGGAATATCAGTCAATGGAAGATTGGAAAGAATCAACATTCTGCTCTAAAAATTTATTCTTAAGAGATGGCAAATTTTCATCTAACTCTCTATGAAATATAATTGGATAATATCCCACTTGTCTGCCAAAGAACTTCTGCTAATGACTATGAGAAAATACTGCCAAAAGTAGTAGATAAGAAAAAAGTGTGAACTGTCATCTCTTTATTTCTCACCGTTTTCTAAAGGATGCTTGAGAAATAGGATATATCGTGTACCCATATGTGGGACTTTTCTGTCCCCAGTGAACACCATGTTTTATTGTTGTAATTTCATTTCTATTTCCTGTTTAAGTAAAATTCCATCAACACCAGTATGACACTCTACATTTCTATATACTTTGCTCAATGTATTTTTCAGTTTTAGTTTCACTGAGAAAAGACAGTAATGGTTTTATTTCATTTTCTTAAAATAAATTTTGTGATAAAAGATCATTGAATAAAAATCAATTTTTGAGTGATGACACATTTTTATCTGATTTATTTTTTTGCTTTAAGCAATGGCATGAAATATAATTGGATAATGCAGAAAATAAAAAATATAGATAAAGCAAAAATTGGAAACAAAATATTTGGGGGTTCACAATGTAATTACACTTTACTGGAAAGGATATAAAAACACATGTAGGTTAAATTTGTTTAAATATTATTTCTCAAAAATGTAATCGCCTTCAGTCTCAAAAACGATAGCTGAAAAGAAAGCAAATTTTTGATTCTACAGTATCTGTCTATATTTCTGAGATGAGGTATTATGTACATTATTTACATTATTCGAACTATTGTCCTCATCTTTGTCACCATATTTATTATAATGTTTCAGCAGTGGAGAACTTTCAGAGGGAAATTAATAGGAGATAACTGATAACTGACATCCATTAAAACATGGCACGTGGAACTAGAACAGTCTACCCCAGTGAGCGAAATAAAGGGTTCAGTTTGACATTTCAACCACCTGAAGAAGGCCTGAGCATAAACAGCCAAAATGTTGTAATAAATATGGCAACAAAGATGAGGACAATAGTCCAAATAATGTAAATAATGTTTTGATTCCACATTTAAAAAATCTTGAAACAAATTATTAAGGTGTTTGGGAAGTGATTATGTTTTAGCAGAAAGCATATAAATACACAAGTAAGCTCTTTTGGTTAAATATTATTTCTCAAAAATATAATCTCCTTCAGTCTGAAAAATGATAGCTGAAACAAAACCAAATTTTTGATTCCACATTTAAAGAAATCTGTTTTTTTTCCCAAAAAATGTTTCAAAGACAGTTTTTTTTAATCTATTCACCCCAAGTAAAGCAATAAAACACAAGGGGTAACTTGGAGTGAAAGGAAATTAAAAGACTTTAGAAGAAACTGGAAACCCAGTGCTAAACAAGAAACAATGGATACACCACTACTCCTGTTCAAAAGACCTGAAGGAGTGTGAACCATGCAATAGACCAGTGGTTCCCAACTGATTTTGGGACATGCCCCACTTTGATATTTCTAAAATTCTAGTGCCTCCCTGTAATATTTAATTCTTACATATTCAAAATTTTACTGCAATTTACATGAAGGAAGCAAACATGCTGATTGGCCAACAAAACAGACGCTCTTCCAGTGACATGTATTACGTCCTCTCCTTTGTTGACTGAGACACGTGAGTGTGGGGAGATGAGAAATACCCTGTATGCCAATTATACATGTACTTACACACACAAACAATATTTTTATGTATGTATACTGTATATACATCATATGTATTAACATGTATTAATATTAACACACTCACTCAGACTCACTAGAAAACAATTGACTGTTAATAACTCATTCTCAAATTGCCCCCTTATTCTGGTGGTATTGTAATCCGAAGGGGCCACATCCTACACATGACCCATCAAAATATTACCATATCCTATATTGGGAATCATTGCAATAGACAAACCTATTTAGTCCTATTAATTTTTGGGATTTTTTATTTCTGAATGATATGTCATTTACAAAATGCTCAAGTTATTGAAACAAGTGAAAATCTCTAGGTGCTAAATCTAATTAGAATGGATATAGTTGAAGACCATCCCCACAATCCTAACAATCTTATTTTTTGTGGGGTGAGGTTATTTTGCAGAATGTGCCCTTGCATTTTCTTGCTGGTGAATAACATTTTTACCCTAGTAGAATAATTCTTCACTTACCCAATGAAACCGCTGCCAGTAAATGTCTGCATTGATGGTCCTTCCATGTTTCTCTTTGGATTTCACCAGACACAAAGCAAGAACTCTATCTCTTATATTTTCTCTTGATATGCAAAACCCATTTTTCATCACCTGCAACAATTTAATGCAAAGGTTGGTAATTGTGGTTAGAAGATTACTACAGATGGAAGAACATTGTGTTCATTTCTCAAGGAAATCTGAGGAACCCAAATTCTGTCTTTGCAAGCTTTCCCAATTATACTCTGAAATACATTATAAACAATACACTGCCAGAGAGAAGAGATAAGGAACTTATTCTTGACACAGTTCCCCCACAATTCAACCATGATTTTGCTTTGGTTGGTTGAGTCATAATTTATAGCAATAAAATAATTTCTTTCTTTCTGAACACCTTTATAGATACCTGAAGAACTTAATGTTTACAATGAATGTAACAGCTCTTGTTGCTACTATCTGGCCAATAAGGATAATTCTATAATACGACAGAAGCTAGTGTTTTAACTCAGGTAAAAACCAATGATGCTGAAAGATGATTTTCTATGTAAGAAAAACACATTATTTACATTATTTAGACTGGTATTCTCATCTTCATTGCCATATTCACAATATACTGGCCATTTTACGCTCCAGCCATCTTCAGGTGATTGGAATTTTGAACCAAACCCTTTATTTCATCCACTGGGGTTCTAGTTCCACGTTCCATGCCTCTTCCAGATGTCTCAGTTATGTCCCTTTAACTCACTTCTTTGGTTCACCACTGCTGTGACCTGATGTCAAATGCACAACTTTTTGGGTCTAGTCACTGGATCGAACAAACATCTTTATCCACTGGTCTGAAACGTTGTGAATATGGCAATGAAGATGAGGATAAGAGTCAACTAATGTAAATAATGCAAGTAATCATAATACCTCATTTCATAGCCCGGTGGATAAAGACATTAGTTAGATCCAGTGACTAGACCCAAAGAGTTGTGAGTTCGATACCAGGTCACAGCAGTGGTGAACCAAATTTGGAGAGTTGAATTAAAGGGAAATCACTGAGACATCCAGAAGAGGCATGGCACGTGGAACTAGAACAATCTACCTCGGTGGACAAAATGAAGGGTTCGGTTTGAAATTCCAATCACCTGATGATGGCCAGAGTATAAAATGGCTTCAATCTTATGGATATAGCAATGACGATGAGGATAACAGTCTGAATAATGTAAATAATGTAAGTAATCATAATACCTCATCTCAGAGATATAGACAGATAAAAAAAAACCTACTTGAAAGACTGGTATAGCACAGTCTACCTACCAATAGCCTTGTGTCATACTAAGTTAAGTTTAGTAAATAACAGTAAAAAATAAAAATAAAAGAAAAGAATATTAAATACAGTGATTTCTGAATCAGTGTCAGTCGGTGATTGAAGAGAAAAGCTTAATATTATATAATTCTGAAGAGAACCTGAATTCTTTTTGGATAATTTAATAGATTCATTTTATTGATTATATTATGTCACAAAATTCAGTGATAAAATTTTCTATCTGTAATTAAGGATTTTTTTTCTTTAATTATGACAAGAATGAAAGCATTCAAAAATAAATCCAATTAAAATATAATTTGTTTTGTCAAAGGTGAAACTGGGCAAAAGTGGGAGGTGTTTATAGATGATAATTCCCTGTAAAATATGCAAATTGGAAAATCAATCAAATTCATCTGCCATGCAGGTCCATAATTACCTGAAATGTCATAGGTTTGAAATAAAAGCATTTGGTGGTTATTTCAGATATTCAGTTCAAGATCTAAAAAAAAACAAAAAAAAAAAAAACAAATGCACAAAAATTGTATTCCTCTTTCATTAATACTGGCTCAGTTAAATAATCTTGCAAATTCATCATAATTTGTCAGGAATGTTAGATTTTCTTGTTAAAAATAAAGAAAAACAAGCAATATAACAGTAACTGCAGCCATTTTATGAAATAAGAAAAGATAGTTAGATTGACAATTGCTTGAGGGATATCAGCAGTTCATTCTTATTCTTCATTCTATCAGAGCTGAAAGAAAAGGATCATGGGAGTTTTTAACCTGGCTGAAAATAAATGAGCATTGTAGCCAAATTGAAGGCTTGAATCAAAATGAAGAGAGACGCTAAATATGTTTGTGGCATTTTCTAAAGAATTGATCACTACTTTTCTGATAACTTTTGATTTATAATCAGTTTCCATACAATGAGTTTTGTGTTGTTGATGGAATATTTTCCAGAAGAAATAAAGAACAGGAAGACATGATTTTTCTGCTCTTTTTCATTCAAAGAATAAATGACAATGCATATGTTTCTTTCTGAGTTTAAACAAACTGTATGCCTGAGTTAAGTTGAGTGAGAATTTGACAGAATGGGAAATATATATGAAATATACTTAATTGATGATCCAGCATTATCAGAAACGTAATTTAATTTCAAAAGAACAAAATCATCATCAGCAATACCAAATTTAATTCATGTTAAGCATCTGAGTGCTTGCTTTTTACTGTATCATTCAATAAATCATTTTACAAGATCACATCACCAATTTTGAAATTGTATGGACTTGATCAGCATCAAATCACTGCTCATGAATGCATAAGTCTGATGAACTGGCTTCATCATCTACATGAAGCATCATTGAATTCCTTGTTGCATGGAAAGCTTTTACATTGCAGTAGACACCAAAGAAATGGTGCAAGAACTCAATCAAAGCTTATCTCTACTGGTGCAAGATCAGACCAAAGGAGTGCACTGCAGACCAAATATATTGGTGAGCCACAGTCCACAATGTCTCTGTAAACTTTGAAGAATCATAGCATTAGGAAACAACTCCACCATGTAACTTCTTCCAGCGTTTCCACTGCTCCAGATTCTGTGTGTCCAGATTTGGGTTGCAAAGCCACCTCCAGATCTGCTTCCAGATTAACTCCAAAACAAATTCTTTTTTGGATTTGGAGGTCAACTATTATACAGGAATTATTTTGATTTTGACTAATGTTCATATGGTTCAAGAGTCACTTAAGGTAGAGAGTTATTGTGTGGTGTTGTATGATTATAAAAAGGGAAAGATGTACATAAGGTTATGTAAGAAAGATAGTGGCTAAACCTAGACATGAAGATTGTAGTGATTGGGAAAACATCCTGCCAGGAATTTGCACGACAAAGCAGCAAACCTTGGGAAGAAGCAGTTCGAGTGGAACTAACTTCTTATTAATGAAATACAAAGGGAATGAGAGTGATTGATCCTTGTGTATATGGCATGGAAGGTCTCAGCTGCTGCAAGGGTCAGAGCTGGTGGGACAAAAAATGTGGTTTGTCAGAACATTTGCCATGGAAATACTAATAGAGTACGAAGAGGATTATGATTTTTCAACTGTGAGAAAGTGGGAGTAGGGTGGAAATTCATCACCTACAATGTCACATAGATGCAATTACAACTGGGAAGCTCCAGATATAGCAGCAATACTCCATTTTTGGTCTCATCTGGCTTTTGTAAATATAGTGTATAGCAGGGGGAGTCAAATAGCTATACAATGAACCGACCATTTTTCCAGCATATTTTGCAATGGATTATATATATGAGTTGCTTTTGAGGTATAGGGTGAGCTTGGGTCCCAATAGATGTTCAAGACAAGGAACCTCCTTCAGAGAATATCCATCCATCATGATAAGTGAATGTTCAGGGTCTGCTTGATGATGGTGGACGGTTACTAGTTTGAATTTGGATGTATCTAAATTGACAAGCCAGTCCTTAATTGGATTTTAAATAATTTCTTTTCATCATTGAAATATCCCACATTGTTTCAGAAGTAATTTAGAAGTACAGGGGATATAATGAAATAGACTGGTCATATATTAATCATAGGGAACTTATTGATCATGGCATTTTTTATGCATCTTCAGCTAAGTAAATTATATTCCCTTTTTATTAAAATAGCATTTTCCAGGTAAGAATACTCATCACAAAGAAGCTGAGGTTATACTGGTGCACTGAGTATGTTGTTCAATATTAATTTCTTTTATGTTCAGATATGCTTTCCTTTCAATCTTGGGATGGTTTGACAATGTATTTTGAAGAGCATTGTTTTCATTCTTCACTTCTGATGGAAAAATTAACCTAACTTTTCAAAGAATACCAGGATGTAAACAAAGGAATTTCACCTATCACACAGACACCAGATTGGTTCTTGAAAATGATTTAGATGGTCAAAATTGCTTGAATAAAACAATAACATAACATAACATGAATTTCAGGGATTTTATCCACTATTTCGAGCACAATACTCAACATCTTATCTGAAAACTGGAAAAATGCAATAAAAAATTCAACAGACTGTGCTGGTGCTTTTTATTTGGACTTGTTTGTATGAATACTTACTGCTTAAATATAAAACCATATATATATATATATATATGTGTACACTCACATATATATATATCAAAATGAAAAAAGTGTCCTGGGTATGATGATAAACTACATCCAACAGCAAGGCCTCTAATAAGGAGGTTTTTGAGGAGCGTGAAACCACCTCTTAATTACTGGTGTTTCCAGGTCTACCCTGACCCAGGGTGGTAGCACCTGTTAGGATCTCAACTATGGGCAAATAGCTAACCCCCAAACTGGGGTAAAAAAAAACTATGAAAGTGTAAAAATAGGTTTTAATACCAGAAATACTTTGTAAAAAAATTACCAGCAATAAATTTTTTGAAGAAAAAATTATTACCAGCAATACATTTTTGAAAAAAAAAATTACCAGCAATACATTTAAAAAAAAAAAAATTACCAGCTATACATATTTTGAAAAAAATATTACCAGCAATACATATTTTGAAGGAGAAATATTACCAGAAATAGATTTTTGAAGGAAAAATATTACCAGCGATAAAAATTTTGTTGGCATTAAATAACCCATTTGGGGTTGATATGCTGTAAAACAAAACAAACCAACCAACTAACGAAAATGAAAAGAAAGAACAATCAGATTAATAATCCACAGTTCTTTAGAATTTATTTTTAAAAAGTGCTTCATACAAAGTAGAGCTTAATATTATAATATTATTATTTAAAAATATGTTTTTGTTGCTGAAATCATGCTTTAAAATAATAATATTACAATATATATATATATATATATATATATATATATATATATAAAAGATTACTTGTAAATATCAAATTTTTTGTTGTTTCCCCCAACTTTGAAGTTTCCTGGTATACGTCCATTCTTCAAGAGTTTCTGGTTTTACATGCGCACATTCACTAAATTTTGCTTTTATTTACGTCTTCGTTTTTTTCAGCTGTAGATTTTTCTTTCAGTTATAAATTTTTCCTTCAAAATTTAATTTAAATTTTTATGGTTTATGTTATGTTATATTATGAATTAAATTGTAATATTTGTTAATTTGTATTGTTAATTAAATTATGTTTATTTATTATGTTATATTATTATTAAAGTAACAAAGTAAATATTTGTTATTATTATTTAATTCTTCTTATTTAATAATTTAATTTAATTATTAAAAGTTAATATTGATAATTTTTCTTCTTAAAACTCTATAAATCATATTTGTAATATTATATAGGGGTATTTTTTATAACATAAAATATTACAATTTAATTAATAGTACAAATTAACAAATATTACAATTTAATTAATAATATAACATAAACTGACATCTATCAAACATGGCACGTGGAACTAGAACAGTCTACCCCAGTGAGTAAAATAAAGGGTTCAGTTCGACATTCCAACCACCTGAAGAAGGTCGGAGCGTACAACAGCCGAAATGTTGTGATAGATATGGCGAAAAAGATGAGGACAATAGTCCGAATAATGTAAATAATGTAATAACATAAAAACTTCTAAATAAACCACAAAAAGATTAATTTTGATGAAAAATATAATTTTAAAGTTAAAATTTGCAACTGGAAGAAAAATCTACAGCTGAAAAAATGAAGTTGTAAATAAAAGCAAAAATTGATGAATGTGCATGTGTAAACGAACATCAAATTCATGAACACGCATGTGTACAAAATGGAGTCAAAAATGGATTGAAAAAGATGGTGGAACAAATTGAAAAAATTGGAAATATCATTAAAATTCCAGAACCCACTGAAGAATGGATATCTAGCAAGAAACTTTAAAGTTTGGGAAAACAACAAGAAAAAATTGATATTTAAAACTTAAGTAATCTTTTTATATAATATTATTAATGCTCTATAATAGTCAAAAAATCTTTTCTTCTTTCCTCTTAATAATAACAAAGATTTTGATAATAAAAATTTGTTTTTATGAAATTTGGAGCATTTTTTCATCATGTTTAGTCATTTTTTAGTGAATCTTTGGAGGTACCTATATATATATAAAACTGACTCCATTACTAAAATTATTCCTTCTCAGATGAAACATGTTATGTTCAAGTTTTTCAGTTATGTCTTCTAATTATCCCTTATAGCTATATATACTAAATATTATATACAAAACTTTTTTCAGTATGTATAGTTTTGTGGAAAAATTTTAATTTCAGATTTAACTCTGCTTCTGTAAGGGACATTTCTTCTTACAGAAGAGACTTGAAGCAAAAGAAATGTGGTTATACAGAAGGATGCTGAGAATACCATAGATAGAACAAATGACAAAATTTTAGAAACAACTGAAGAAAAATGACACTTATACTTAACATCAGGAAGAGAATGTTGAAATTTCTAGGACACATAATGAGGAAAGGGGGCTTGGAAAATTTGATGCTCACATGACGCAATGAAGGTAAGAGGGATAGAGAAAAACAATGCATGATTTACTGAGCCCTAATGTACATGTGTAAATGGATGACAGAACAGGGTTTAGGAGAGATAACAAAAAAGTCAAAATTTATTAAGAGGTATGATAGGCAGGAAGTTGTGGTGAGCCATGATCGCCTATACCCTGAAAGGACATGGCACATAGAAGAATATGGATATATCTGTGTGTGTGAGTTTCCCCATTACTGAAGAAGCTATTACTCTTTCTTGTTGTTGTTGTTATTCTTCTTCCTATCATCATCATCACCACCACCACTACTACTACTACTATTACTTTGTCAGCAATTTCACAAATTCCTGTCCTTTGTCGCACTTAATGTATTTAATTTTTTGGTATCCCTCCTTAACCTACCTACCTACCTACCTACCTACCTACCTACCTCCCTCACTCACTCCCTCACTCACTCCCTCACTCACTCACTCGAGCTCATGAAGTATGTTATGCATTGTTTTCCCCTCTCCCTCTTACCTTCAATCTCCCTCTAGAATATCAAATTTTGCAAGCCATTTTTCCTCATTATATAAGTTTGAACTATTTCTTCCTGATGTCAAGTATGTTTCCTTTTTGTCTCCATTTTCTCTAAAATTTAGTTGTTGCTCACATATTCATACCATGGATATTCTCAATATCCTGATATTATAGAACTGTACTCTTTTCTTTGTTTCTAACAATATTTCTCTGCTTCTTAATACTTTGCTTAACTTTTGGAAGGCATCTATTGATATTTCACTGTCAGACTTTCCATCCTCTATTAAATGACTTCCTAGATATTTAAATTGTTGTACTTTTTTATTTCTGTATCTCTAATTTGTAATTTGTATGTTGGGCTGTTCCTTTTGCTAACAACCATGCATTCACTTAACAATAGGAAATACAATATATATATATATATATATATATATATATATATATATATATATATATGAAAAAAAAATACAGAAAAAAACAAACAAAAATCTGAATATGCAATTATGCAGTATTAATGTTTAAATAAAGTCGACGTCGGACGTTTCGGTCTATTTAAGACCATCTTCATCGACATATTCATTTAAACATTTTTCTGTATTTTTCTTTCATATCTATATATATGTGTGTGTGTGTGTGTGTGTGTGTGTGTATATATATATATATATATATATATATATATATATGAAGAAATATAGTTATAAGGTGTGCTATAATTATGGGATAAAGTGCTCAATATCAGAGATAGAGCATATGTAAATATAAATATAAAAGTGAACATTAAAGTCAACACTCAGAGGCGACAGGCTGTTTTATGCTGGACAAAATCATCAGGCGGCCTGACGATTGTGTCCAGCATGAGACAGCCTGTTGCCTCTGAGTGTTGACTTCAATATTCACTTTATATATTATATATATATATATATATATATATAGATAGATAGATAGATAGATAGATAGATAGATAGATAGATAGATAGATCTGCTCGTAATGAGTGCAAATGTGTCCTCAATGAAGCAAAGTTGCTGTTTTCTGATAGAATGAAACAATGAATTGCATTAATTCAAGTTTGATTCTAGACATTATTAGCAGCTCTGCAAGAGTGTGCTGACCAACAGAAAAACCTCAATCCCTCCTGTATTTAATAAATTTGAAGTCCTGGCATCCACAGTAGGTAAGGCTGAATCCTTTGCACAGAAATTCTCATACAACTCAACTCTTGATCCATCTAAAGTGCCCACACCTGATTTCCTCCCGAGAACTGAGGCTCTACTGAGTGAGATGTGCATAGCCCCATTGTTGGTCTTGGACATCATTTCTAAATCAGACTCTCATAAAGCAAGTGGTGGTGATGAGATACAAACAGTAGTCCTAAAGAAATGTGTTCCCAACATGGCTCCAGTTCTTTTCAAACAACACAGCTATTACCTCACTGATTCTTGCTTTCCAGCCTGTTGCCATTCCTGTTTTTAAGAATGCTGGAGACCCTTCTGAACCCTCTAACTATTGTCCTATCAGTCTCTTACCATTCTTTGGCAAAGTCTTTGAGGCTTTAATCAATGCTGAAGTGGTTAAGCATCTAACCTCCCATAAATTTTACCCAGACAAACAATATGGTTTCCACTTTACCTGGTCTAATATGGATGTGTTTACAGCCATAACTGAATATGTATACCAAGCTCTTCATAATAATGGCAAAGCTCAAGCTATGGCTCTTGATATCTTTAAGGCATTTGACAGGGTTTGGCATGTTGATCTTCTACGTAAGCTTCAGGGCTACGGTATTATAGAACAATTATATGATTTAATCCAATCATTCCTCTCAAATCACAAAATGAAGGTCGTTCTGAATGGGCTCTCTACCAGTTCCTTTCAACTGAATTCTCATGTTCCCCAAGGCACAATCCTGGGTCCTACACTATTTCTGATATTCATCAATGGTCTTTCTGATGTCATCAGTTCTCAAGTAGGAATCTATGCAGATGACACTACCAGTGAATCCAACAATGCTGTCAAAGTTAACTTGACCATTGGTCTTGAAAAGAATCAGTGGTTGATTGGAGCAGGAAATGGCTTGTAAATTTTAATGCCTCCAAAATGAAACTGCTCTCATTTAACCACCATAGAAAAAATTTCCTGCCCCCTATCAGCACGGTTGATGCTCGATTTCATGAGAGTGCCTCACTGCATCTTATTGGTCTCACATTTTCCACTGATCTGAGGTGGAATAAATACATTGAATCAATAGCTGCATCTACTACAAGGAAAGTTGGTTCTCTGTGTCATGCCAGAAGGCTTTTTCCTATCTGAGTCTATCTGACACATTTACAAATCTACCATTCATCCATGCATTGAGTACTGTTGCTAGATTTGATCTGATACCCTGCTGCTGTTCTTGCAGTTCTCAACAAAATCTAAAGATGGATCTGTAATGATTTTAAGCATGCTTCTAGATTGGCATCTAAGTCCCACCCATTTACTGTTGAAACAGTTAAATGTAACTACCTCTTCTACTCCAACAGCTTCTTCTTTGCACTTCCTGACAGAGGAACACCTCTCTGCTTACTTGCTTCCCTGATAACTATAATCTTCAAAAATTTAAATGTAACATCAACTGTCATCTTCTGGTGCCGTGATCCCCATTCTCCTTTTTATCCTTTCCTCAATATCCCCTATACTCAAAATACTGAAATGCTTATATATATATATATATATATATATATATATATATATTTATTTATTTATTTATTTATTTATTTATGGTAAAATATAGTCTTAAGTTATGCTATATTTATGGTTTAAAGTGCTCAATATCAAAAATAGAGCATATATCAATATGGAAGTGGACATTGAAGTCAATACCCAGCAGCAACAGTCTGTTTCATTCTTGAACACAATCTTCAGGCCATGTGATGATTGCAAATAAGCATGAAACACACTGTTGCCACTGGGTTTTGACTTCAATGTCCACTTTATATATATATATATATATATATATATATATATATATATATATCTCACTGTGACAGAGGCCCTTTAACTCAAACATCTGGCACCCTGTATAAATCTTACTTTATTCAGCAGTGGAAATGGTGTGTTCAAGTTTTTTTTAAAATAGAAAGATGCTAACTTGAATTCTAGCCATGTTTGTTTTATGAGGCTCAAAATAAATGGTTACACTACTTAGGCATCAGAAAAAACTACATCTCAAACAGACAAACATGAAAAGAAATTAATAACATTTAAACCAAAAAACCTTGAAAATGGCTAAAGAAGTGTTTGAAATCGCTTGGACAGTTTTTGCATTCCCTTACTCCCACCAAATGGAAAAATATCAGAAAAACTAAATAAAAAATTAAAATTTTTCCTGATCTGTCATATTCAATGAAACATGTTTGAAAGAAAGATTGCTACCCAAATATATATATATATATATATATATATATATATATATATATATATATATATCTTCTGTGACAAACACAATTGCCAGAATGATTAAATTATTTCCTGTAATTATCTATGTTGATCACAAGAAAATATGCAAATTAAAATGATTCAATCATTTATGAAACCGATTTTCTAGCCCTAAAAATTTGCACATGACTATAAACAATTTCATATATCTTATCAGCTGCTTCTGGCTATTCACTGTAGTTACTCCCTTCAAATACTTTAGTAGAGGAGATAAGGAAATTGAAAAGAGGATAGGTGCAGTAGGGTTTTTTGCACAACAGCACAAATTGCAACAAAACCAAAACATTAACCTAAAAACTTGAGTCATGTTGTTAAGCAGTCTAGTAAGATCAAGAGGTCCATATGGATGTCATGCATGGTACAAAACTGGTTCAGAAATATCTAAACTATCAGCTGTATTTAACTGTTTTACAAGATCAGTAGAAAAACAGATTTGAGTGGATGAAGCCCGTAGCTCTTAATGAGAGTAAATCTTTTTTGGACCTTGTGAACTGATGTCACAGAGTCACAAAGCACTGTACCAAATAACAGAAAGAATATTACTTAAGAACTTTCAACAGTAGCAACAACTAAAATGTATATCACATGTAACTCAAAGAGAAAATAAAGATATAATCAAGCTGTTGATGAACCACACTGCTTCATACAAAAGGTTAGGAAGGAATCTCCCATCAATACTGGAAAGAGTGATAACAGTGAATTGGAGAAGTCTATTTTCCTGAAAAATTGTTTTAAGAGAAAGATTTTATAAATTTCAACTGGAAGTAGCAGTGGCTGCTCGGTCAATGAATAATGAATGCTTCCTGTAGCTAATATTACCATTAAAATTACTATTACTGCCATCTAAGCATTATCTTGAATCCCTGATACAATGTCAGACTAAAAAAACCCAGGGACAGAGAAATTTTTTTGTGAGATATCTCATTAGCTATTCCAGGACAAAGATATTTCTCCTGAAACATCTTGTCATCTAAAGGGTTTAAAAAAATGACCATTGTACAGAAACTCAGTTCTGATGAATAACATAGGTAATCAAATGTCAATGGGTTACCATATTTCAAAGTGTTTAGATACAAAAGTGTCAAGAATTTAAAGGATTTAGAAAATTTTTCTATTATTTATACATTCGTCCCCTCAATACAGCCTACGGAATTCAATTAATCTATCCTGTCTGAATACTAAAGTGGACACTTGGGTTAACCAAATGAGTTATCTAAAGAACAAAAGTAAAAAACATAGGACACTACTCTTATCCAATGATAATACAGAACTGAGCCAACACCCTTCACATGATTATCCAATGAAAATAATCAGATGACACTGCCCAGTGAAGCAGGAATAACACATTTAATCAGTATACCCTGCATTGTTCATATGCACTTCTTTGAAGTTGATAAATAACCATTATATCATTTGGTTGACTTGCTATGCCTATTGTTCTGATATCCTACAAACTGTGTTGCGTTCATCAAATTCATGCTCAGATGAGCTGCACATCAATAGTCATATAAATAAATAAAAAAAAAAAATAGGGAAGAGCCAACCAGCTGTACATTATACATGCTGCTGTCGACTTTTAAGGTCTAGGCTTTGATGGTTTAGCTCCATCAATTGAGGCAGAAGGAGCAGGTCGGGAGGACAGGGCTCAGGGGGCAGTTATATTAGCATTGCCACTGCTCCAACATCAAGAGAATCCATCAGTCAAAACAGGTCCTTTGTAGCTGTTTCAATTTGTTCTTCGTGTTTCCTATTCAATCAAACAATATGAAAAAGCATTGAAGTGACGAGAATGTAAATCAAAAGTCGACTGAATTGATTTCTAAGTACCATGTCCAGATAAACTCAATTGGGGTCATTAAACAAGGAAGGTGTGGAGGGGGAAAAACTACTATTTCTTTTTAAATGCCTAAGGTTGGATTCTAGTTTAGATTTGGTGAGGTTCTAAATTTTTTCTTTATGCTACTGTTCACCCAATACAAGGCTAGAGAGCCACTCAGTATAGAGGGTTATTGAATAGGGTTGTTTTATGAAACTAGGAATTGTAGATTATGAGGATATGAAGGATAGATAATGAACAATTGTAGAGTTTATTGCAGTAGTTGGGGAAGCACCTTCTCAGGAGTTTGTTCCACAAAGTGGTTGATCTTGGAGAGCAGCTGTTTAGTGGGATATAAAAAGAAAGAAGATGATTCAGTTCTGTGTACATGGTATGGTAGGTTTTAATTGTAAAGGTCTGAACTGGTGGAACTAAAGAATATAGTTTGTCGGAGTATTTTTCATAGAAATAGGAATAGAAAAGATGCTTCAAACATTGCATCTGTGGGAAAGGCGATGCAGGGCAGGGGAGTTTTCCTTGTCAGAAGTTTAAAAGCTCTCCAGAAAATTTCAGAAAATTTTTGAGACTCTCGGAAGTGTATTAACAGAGGACAGAAAATGCGACAGAAATCCAAAGGCTCAGTGGGATAGCAAAAGATGTCTTCCAAGAGCTGAGCTAAGTCTTAGGAAACAGAAAAATATTAGAAACAAAGAAAAGAGTACTGAACTCTTATGTAGTATCAGTCTTCCTCCATGGCAGTGAATGCAGGACAATCTTCTCAAATTTGAAGAAGAGTCTTGAAGCCTGAGATATGTGGTTGTACAGAAGGATGCTAAGAATAACATGCACTGAGGATGTGAGCAATGACGAAGTTCTAGAGGCAATGGAAACAAAAAGGACTCTTATACTTAACATCAGGAAGAGATAGTTGAAATTTCTGAGGCATATAATGAGAAAAGAAGGCATGGAAAATTTGAAACTCACAGAACAGACTGAAGAGGGCCAGAGGAAAGCAGTACACAACCTACCTGATGAGCTTGAGTAAATGGATGGTGCAGCAAGGTATGGGAGACAAATATATTAAGCATGACAAGGGACAGCAAATTGTGAAGAGCTATGATTGACAATGTCCTGAAGGGACATGGTACATAGAAGAAGAAGAAGCTGTAGCTTGTTTAGCTTGTGCCTAAATCTGGCACTGGTTGAACAACAGAGTAAAGTTAGTTTGCTTAGTTTTTTTTATTTTTTCATCTTACTGTTGTTTTTTATTCCCAATTACAAGATCTGTTAGCTTCTGATCATAAAAATAAGAAACATAAAGAAATAAAAGAAGTAGTATTTGAATTCTCAGTTGTTTCATTCTGGATAGTTTTTTTTTTTTAATCCACAAGCCATTTCTTGCCTCAGTTAACAACAGATTTGGGGTAATGTTGTGGATTCCGGGTTGAAATCCAGTACCAATAAATAACAAATGCCAGGAATGAATATATGAAAATAATGTATTAATGTAATAATACAAACTGGTAAAGCAGGTTAGTAGCTCCAGGAATACAGGTTAGTAGCAAAATATATATACAGTCTTTGGTATTGAAATATCGCTGTGTGACTTCTTACTGAGTCTACGCGCTCGCTCACTGTGACTCCAACAATGCTGTTACCTCACCCTAACTCTTCTGGTTACCTGCAATCTTTTACTCTGTCACTCTGGACTCAACTCGACTCCTCGGTCTTGCTCTCTTGGATCTTCACGTAGCCATAGTATATGTATATACTAGGTGAGTCCATTTGTGTAAAAAGGGGAGAACCCCTCAACAGGTAATTTTCAAAAGCAGCCAGTTTTATTCTGACAGACCTATCAGACTTTTTTTTTTTTTTTTTACAATGATTTTGACCCTGTAAAAGTCCTAAAAGCCACGCGAGATAGAGGGGTTACAAAGTAAGAGGCACAGTTTATCGTGATACATACATTGTAGCGAACCAACCTCATTAGCTCGATATTCCATTGGTGGGAAGTAAGTTCCATTCAAGCAGCTCCTTCCTGTGAAACACTGCTCTGTGTGGAACTGACTCTCAAGAAGATGCTTCCTTGATCACTACAATCTGAACCTCTGTTCATGTGTAGGGTCAACCATTATCTTCTCCACATATCTGCATACACTGTGCCATTTAGTCTGTAACCTTCTACTTAGAGTGGCTCCTGGGTCTCGTACAGAGTGAACACTACTGTACAAAAACAAATAAAATAAAATGTGGAGAAGATAACAGTTGATGCTAAACATGAACAGGTTCAGATTGTAGTGATCAGGGAAGCATCCTCTTGGGAGTTACTATTAAGACAGAAATAAATAATTGTTTGATCAGCATAAATACTGATTTGGAAACTAATGTCACTGATGAAGATAAGAAATATCCAAGGAGGATCCCTGTATTAATGGGAAAGGATCAAGTGTGGCCGTTTAACACAATTTTCATTGCATGATGTGTTAAGAATGATTTAAGTCAAATACTAACTTTTGACTAGTATGTCTTTCATAATTTCATTTGCTTTCTTTTCATGAATAGTCATAAAATTATCTTGATCTTTTTATTTGATGAATAATGGTCAACTATTCTTAATATTTGATTGATATTTTGCTCCTTATCTTAGCTGCTTTCTAAGCAGTATTTGAAGTAGGAGTAATATTGAATTTGTATAAAATGAAGCATTGTCAAGCATGAATTTTGTATGAGTATTTTTTTCATCTTAATTTTAATTGATTTAGTATCACAAATTGAAATCTCTAGCATACATAATAACAAAACAAGAAGGCTTGGAAAATTTGATATGTCCAGTACAGGACAGATTGAAGTGGGAGAGAGGAAAATAAAGCATAATCTACCTAGTGAGTTTGAATAAATGGATGGTGAAATGAAGTTTAGAAGAGAAATCAAAGGGACAAAATTTATTAAGAGCTACAAAAAACCGGAACTTGTGGAGAGCCATGATTGTCAACGTCCTGAAGGGAACAGGGCATTTAGAAGAAAAAAGAAATATTAATATTAAAAATATTATCTTGAATTTATTATTAGTCAAATCATTGTTAATATACAATTTTGAATGCGCTATTTACTATTAAATACAAGTTGTCATATAAAGCAAATGAAATTAAGATGAAATGAATCACTTTTGACTTTCGTTTTGTTCTTCATCATTGTTGCTTTTTATCATAAGTTTGTTTTGGATATTGTAAACTTATGTTCACTGCTGGTTAATATATAACATTTTATTCACTATATAAATAAGAACTGTAAAACTCAGCCAATTTGTTATTTGCTAGGCAATATCAAAGTAAACTTTCATGTTATGAACATTTACCATCTCTCCTCCAACATTAATGTTATTGAAATGTCAATGAGAAATTATCAATAGCATTTTGTTTTTTCTTCAGCTTTGAACAGATATTTTTTCTGGGTACAAATAAATATTTTCATTGGTTTAATTTGAACTGTTCAGCAACTGCATATTTAGTCACAAATATGAGATATTTAAGAGAGAGCATATTAGTTTAGTCCAATGTCCCAATTCAGATATCACACTTTGACTAATCCCCCATCAGAATTTCGGTCAACTTCTTTTTCTGTGGCCATAGTTGGCACCTGCACACATCAGAGCATCGGAATCATCATCATCATCCTTTCTCTTTATTCCATTTCTCCTCTCTCTGGTGATGGAGATGGCTGTGAAGGCCCACCCTACTCACAATGAGTTATGAGCTTGGTAGACATGGGTGGGCAAGTCAGGCCCTCCTGTCAGCCTGTCACAGGTCCTCTTCATGTTGATGGTTGGACACAAAAGTCTTGGTCCCCCTTGAATGGTCCTATGCCAAAAAGGCCAATTTGAAGCAATGTTTTCTCAGGCCTCAGAGCCAATGTTAACCTGTGTCAGGGATGTTTTCAATTGATCCTTGAAGCATTGTTTTCTGCTTCTACATAGCTTCTTACTCCAAACAGGATGATACACAGGAGCTGAGTAGGATGCATTCTGTTATAGTGGAACACACCTATTCTCTAGTTAATAGACTCTCCCACCTATAATAAGTAGGAGTAGTAAGAGTAACGAGTCAGTCGCGAAGTCGCTCAGTGAGTTGGTCAGTCAGTCGATGCCGGACGACCGTTAGTCGGATACTAAAGTATCAGTGACCACAACCAGATTTCTCTGCGTCATTACCTATTATATCAAGTTCATAACGTTTTGTACGTCAAACCTATTTTAGGACCAACTTAGTACAAATACAAGCCTCCACTGTGAACTACTCCATAACACATTCTCAACATGTAACCACCATATATTCCTTAAGACATTCTATTGTGAATTCTATTGCTTTGTCATATGTTGTTACTGTTATTGTTAAACTGCCTCTTAATGTAACCCTCTACCTTGAGTCACTCCCAGGTTGAACCTTACTGTAAAAAAAAAAAAAAAAAAAATCAAAATTCATTTCTTGGCTGACTCATCAACATACTGAAGTTAGCTTTACTTTATTTGCAGTGATTATTTTATTAGGTGTATCATGGTCAGTCATTATTAATTATTGAGTTGTATTTTTTTTGCCCAATTTTAATTCTCAGTTATATTATATTTTGTCCATTAGGTATATATACAAAAGGCAGTAAGTATCTCAAAGCATTGTGCCATACACAGTAAAGCTTTATAAATAACTATACAATTACTGATATTAACCTTTTCAAGTTTAGAGTTAACTGTTATCTTTTCCACATATCTGCATAAACTATGCCTCTTATTTTGTAACCCCCTAACTCGAATGTCTCCGAGGCATTGTAGAGGGTGTATCTCAGTGTAAGAAAATGTCCAAGTGGATTAAAGTTTAGAAAATTCTGATTAAAGAAAAGAAAAAACAAAACAAAGGTAAATAAACTGGAGAGTATAAATTGATATTAAGGATAAAAAAACAACACAAAAATAAAAATGAGAGAATTTCTTTCTTCTTTTTCATCAGATACCATTATCTGATGAAGCATGTTAGATTGATAAATGTTTCCTATTTGTTCTTTTATATATATATATATATATATATATATATATATATATATTTTAATAATATTTTTATTTAAAAATATTTTACAATGCTACATAAAAATTTCTACATTTCAGAACTAAAATTGTTCCATCATCAGGTGATGAAAATGATTTACTTTTGAAAATATATATATATATATATATATATGGTGCGATGACAATTTATTTATTAAATTGTCGTTATTTATGTTTTTAATTTCATGCAAGTATTTAAGCAAATGCTCTGTTTATGATAAACAGTATTAAATAGCATTGTTTGTTTTAGATTTTGTTGAAAACGGAAGGGTTACGCTGACGTGCCTTACCTTAGAACAATGAACCTTAACATAAACAGTAAATTGTTTACCCAGAGCAAAAAAGAGCACCATGACACAATTGATGTTATTTCTGCAAAAAAATTTGGAAATGGCATGCTGTACTATATATATATATTCATGCGAGTAAAGGTTTTTAATTTACAAACATTCAAATTTTGTTGATTTGGGTATCAATCTGAAAAAGAGCACCAGTGACTCTGCCAAAGAGAAATTGTAAAAAAAGAGTACAAACAGAAAGTAGTTTCAATGAGGACAGTGAAACTTAGTGAAATGTTTAATAGTGATTATGAATGTATAGCAGATCAGAAAATTAACTCTGATTGTTCTGATAAGGAAAGAACACCCAAAATCAGTTCATTGAAAATAGACAGTGTTTTTTATGTATATTATATATATATATATATATATATATGGACAAATGATTCTTTCTCTACAGAGGCTAATAAAACTCTGAAATTTAATTTAGCAAAAAATTTTTCAAACTATTCAGCCTAAATATTAATTGGCTTTGCATACAAAATGTTGAATGTGTTATCAACAACTTCTGTTTTTCTTAATTGAGTTACACTTGCTGTAACGGAATTAATTTCATAGTGACCTCCCAAAAAGTCAGGAAGAAAATAAATTAAATGAGAAAACTGGAGGGAATTAGCAGATGGGAAAAAGAGTGGATTTAAGAGAAATAATAGAGGAATAAAAAGAGGGGAGCTAAGGGGAGATTAGAGGAATAAAATGAAGGGTGGTAAGAGGGGAGATTAAAGTAATAAAAAGGAGGGTGTGTGGGAGAGTAGAGGAATAAATAGAGGGAATGTAAAAGGAAGATTAGAGAATATGTTGAAAAAGATGAAGCGACTTGCTTTTAATTACATTAAAAAAAAAAAATTGTCATATTTTGAATTTTTTCAATTTTCACAGTTTGTCAGTGTGGTCAGTAATTAAATGTACAATATGATTCTGGAAAACCTTGACTTGTTTAGAAAGTTTGTATTTCCATGTGATCCAGCCAAACTTAGAAGAACATATAATTTATATCTTTCAATTTTAGCACGTCATGGTACTGTTTACCATCTCAGTATTTTATCCAAAAGTTACTCATCCTAGACCTATCTATGATTTACTATAATTGATTGTTGGAAGTTAACAGATTGAGTCCCAGACAATTCATACTACCCTGAACCCCTGAAGGGTCAAGCCGGATTAGAGGCCCCAAGAAGTGCTTTGTGACTATTGCTATCATATCAACATTTACTTTTTGTTACCTACATTTATATATGTTACAAATTAATCTAAGCACAACTGACTGTCAAAGGATCAAAATTTGTGAATTTGTTTTGCATATGCTAAGTCTAAAAAAACATTATATAAAATTCACTATTTTTATCCATAACACTGAATATGTTAAATTATTCAAATTTTTAACAAGAAAAGTCTTTAAGATAACGTTAAAAATTGCCATAAAACATTGTTAATTCATTTAAGATGGAATGATCTATTATAAAATGTCTCTAATTTGTATTTAGATACAGTGTATTTATTTTAAATTTTTCTAGTTTAATTGTTCACCTATATTGTATATGATCCACTATTGTACATAATTAGGTTACAATAAAATTTGTATCTTATATGAATAATACCTTATGAAAATTAAGATGTAATAGAGTAGGGGGAACTCATTCACAAGATCCTTATAAGAAGCCTGTTCCTATAGATAAAAGCATATGTAATATGTTTATTACAAATTTTTAAATTTAATGACAACTAGGCCTTTTTTTAATCATTTCACCCCAAGCAAATCAATAAATCCAAGAGGGTGCAAAATGTTATCAAATGTTAGAGAATATGTGAAAAAATACCATTAAGGAGAAGGAAACTGAAAAACCAAGAATTAAATGCAGAGAAGATAACAATTGACATGGCATATAAATTTTTGAGGATCAAAGTTAACTGGAAAAATCAAAAACAGGAAAAGAGTTTCACAAGTGAGAAGTGCAAGAGAAGAAACTGTTAGCATAGAACTTGTGGTTACATCTAGCCATTTCAATTGTAAAATGATGAAACATTGCTGCCAAGAACTAGATGAGAAGTGCAATAGAAGAAACTGTTAGCATAGAACTTATGGTTACATCTAGCCATTTCAATTGTAAAATGATGAAACCTTGCTGCCAAGAACTAGATGAGAAGTGCAAGAGAAGAAACTGTTAGCATAGAACTTATGGTTACATCTAGCCATTTCAATTGTAAAATGATGAAACCTTGCTGCCAAGAACTAGATGAAAAGTGCAATAGAAGAAACTGTTAGCATAGAACTTATGGTTACATCTAGCCATTTCAATTGTAAAATGATGAAACCTTGATGCCAAGAACTACATGAAAAGTGCAATAGAAGAAACTGTTAGCATAGAACTTATGGTTACATCTAGCCATTTCAATTGTAAAATGATGAAACCTTGATGCCAAGAACTACATGAAAAGTGCAATAGAAGAAACTGTTAGCATAGAACTTATGGTTACATCTAGCCATTTCAATTGTAAAATGATGAAACGTTGCTGCAAAGAACTAGATGAGAAGTGCAATAGAAGAAACTGTTAGCATAGAACTTATGGTTACATCTAGCCATTTCAATTGTAAAATGATGAAACCTTGCTGCCAAGAACTAGATGAGAAGTGCAAGAGAAGAAACTGTTAGCATAGAACTTATGGTTACATCTAGCCATTTCAATTGTAAAATGATGAAACATTGCTGCCAAGAACTAGATGAGAAGTGCAAGAGAAGAAACTCTTGGCATAGAACTTATGGTTACATCTAGCCATTTCAATTGTAAAATGATGAAACCTTGCTGCCAAGAACTAGATGAGAAGTGCAATAGAAGAAACTGTTAGCATAGAACTTATGGTTACATCTAGCCATTTCAATTGTAAAATGATGAAACCTTGTTGCCAAGAACTAGATGAGAAGTGCAAGAGAAGAAACTGTTAGCATAGAACTTATAGTTACATCTAGCCATTTCAATTGTAAAATGATGAAACCTTGATGCCAAGAACTACATGATAGGTGCAATAGAAGAAACTGTTAGCATAGAACTTATGGTTACATCTAGCCATTTCAATTGTAAAATGATGAAACGTTGCTGCCAAGAACTAGATGAGAAGTGCAATAGAAGAAACTGTTAGCATAGAACTTATGGTTACATCTAGCCATTTCAATTGTAAAATGATGAAACCTTGCTGCCAAGAACTAGATGAGAAGTGCAATAGAAGAAACTGTTAGCATAGAACTTATGGTTACATCTAGCCATTTCAATTGTAAAATGATGAAACCTTGCTGCCAAGAACTAGATGAGAAGTGCAAGAGAAGAAACTGTTAGCATAGAACTTATGGTTAATCTAGCCATTTCAATTGTAAAATGATGAAACCTTGCTGCCAAGAACTAGATGAGAAGTGCAAGAGAAGAAACTGTTAGCATAGAACATATGGTTACATCTAGCCATTTCAATTGTAAAATGATGAAACCTTGCTGCCAAGAACTAGATGAAAAGTGCAATATAAGAAACTGTTAGCATAGAACTTATGGTTACATCTAGCCATTTCAATTGTAAAATGATGAAACCTTGCTGCCAAGAACTAGATGAAAAGTGCAATAGAAGAAACTGTTAGCATAGAACTTATGGTTACATCTAGCCATTTCAATTGTAAAAATGATGAAACCTTGCTGCCAAGAACTAGATGAGAAGTGCAAGAGAAGAAACTGTTAGCATAGAACTTATGGTTACATCTAGCCATTTCAATTGTAAAATGATGAAACATTGCTGCCAAGAACTAGATGAGAAGTGCAAGAGAAGAAACTCTTGGCATAGAACTTATGGTTACATCTAGCCATTTCAATTGTAAAATGATGAAACCTTGCTGCCAAGAACTAGATGAGATGTGCATGAGAAGAAACTGTTAGCATAGAACTTATGGTTACATCTAGCCATTTCAATTGTAAAATGATGAAACATTGCTGCCAAGAACTAGATGAGAAGTGCAATAGAAGAAACTGTTAGCATAGAACTTATGGTTACATCTAGCCATTCATATTGTAAAATGATGAAACCTTGTTGCCAAGAACTAGATGAGATGTGCATGAGAAGAAACTGTTAGCATAGAACTTATGGTTACATCTAGCTATTTCAATTGTAAAATGATGAAACATTGCTGCCAAGAACTAGATGAGAAGTGCAATAGAAGAAACTGTTAGCATAGAACTTATGGTTACATCTAGCCATTTCAATTGTAAAATGATGAAAACTTGCTGCCAAGAACTAGATGAAAAGTGCAATAGAAGAAACTGTTAGCATAGAACTTATGGTTACATCTAGCCATTTCAATTGTAAAATGATGAAACCTTGCTGCCAAGAACTAGATGAAAAGTGCAATAGAAGAAACTGTTAGCATAGAACTTATGGTTATATCTAGCCATTTCAATTGTAAAATGATGAAACCTTGCTGCCAAGAACTAGATGAGAAGTGCAAGAGAAGAAACTGTTAGCATAGAACTTATGGTTACATCTAGCCATTTCAATTGTAAAATGATGAAACATTGCTGCCAAGAACTAGATGAGAAGTGCAAGAGAAGAAACTCTTGGCATAGAACTTATGGTTACATCTAGCCATTTCAATTGTAAAATGATGAAACCTTGCTGCCAAGAACTAGATGAGATGTGCATGAGAAGAAACTGTTAGCATAGAACTTATGGTTACATCTAGCCATTTCAATTGTAAAATGATGAAACATTGCTGCCAAGAACTAGATGAGAAGTGCAATAGAAGAAACTGTTAGCATAGAACTTATGGTTACATCTAGCCATTTCAATTGTAAAATGATGAAACCTTGCTGCCAAGAACTAGATGAGATGTGCATGAGAAGAAACTGTTAGCATAGAACTTATGGTTACATCTAGCCATTTCAATTGTAAAATGATGAAACATTGCTGCCAAGAACTAGATGAGAAGTGCAAGAGAAGAAACTCTTGGCATAGAACTTATGGTTACATCTAGCCATTTCAATTGTAAAATGATGAAACCTTGCTGCCAAGAACTAGATGAGATGTGCATGAGAAGAAACTGTTAGCATAGAACTTATGGTTACATCTAGCCATTTCAATTGTAAAATGATGAAACATTGCTGCCAAGAACTAGATGAGAAGTGCAAGAGAAGAAACTCTTGGCATAGAACTTATGGTTACATCTAGCCATTTCAATTGTAAAATGATGAAACCTTGCTGCCAAGAACTAGATGAGATGTGCATGAGAAGAAACTGTTAGCATAGAACTTATGGTTACATCTAGCCATTTCAATTGTAAAATGATGAAACATTGCTGCCAAGAACTAGATGAGAAGTGCAATAGAAGAAACTGTTAGCATAGAACTTATGGTTACATCTAGCCATTTCAATTGTAAAATGATGAAACCTTGCTGCCAAGAACTAGATGAAAAGTGCAAGAGAAGAAACTCTTGGCATAGAACTTATGGTTACATCTAGCCATTTCAATTGTAAAATGATGAAACCTTGCTGCAAAGAACTAGATGAAAAGTGCAAGAGAAGAAACTGTTAGCATAGAACTTATGGTTACATCTAGCCATTTCATTTGTAAAATGATGAAACCTTGCTGCCAAAAACTACATGAAAAGTGCAAGAGAAGAAACTGTTAGCATAGAACTTATAGTTACATCTAGCCATTTCAATTGTAAAATGATGAAACCTTGATGCCAAGAACTACATGATAGGTGCAATAGAAGAAACTGTTAGCATAGAACTTATGGTTACATCTAGCCATTTCAATTGTAAAATGATGAAACGTTGCTGCCAAGAACTAGATGAGAAGTGCAATAGAAGAAACTGTTAGCATAGAACTTATGGTTACATCTAGCCATTTCAATTGTAAAATGATGAAACCTTGCTGCCAAGAACTAGATGAGAAGTGCAATAGAAGAAACTGTTAGCATAGAACTTATGGTTACATCTAGCCATTTCAATTGTAAAATGATGAAACCTTGCTGCCAAGAACTAGATGAGAAGTGCAAGAGAAGAAACTGTTAGCATAGAACTTATGGTTAATCTAGCCATTTCAATTGTAAAATGATGAAACCTTGCTGCCAAGAACTAGATGAGAAGTGCAATAGAAGAAACTGTTAGCATAGAACATATGGTTACATCTAGCCATTTCAATTGTAAAATGATGAAACCTTTTGCCAAGAACTAGATGAAAAGTGCAATAGAAGAAACTGTTAGCATAGAACTTATGGTTACATCTAGCCATTTCAATTGTAAAATGATGAAACCTTGCTGCCAAGAACTAGATGAAAAGTGCAATAGAAGAAACTGTTAGCATAGAACTTATGGTTACATCTAGCCATTTCAATTGTAAAATGATGAAACCTTGCTGCCAAGAACTAGATGAGAAGTGCAAGAGAAGAAACTGTTAGCATAGAACTTATGGTTACATCTAGCCATTTCAATTGTAAAATGATGAAACATTGCTGCCAAGAACTAGATGAGAAGTGCAAGAGAAGAAACTCTTGGCATAGAACTTATGGTTACATCTAGCCATTTCAATTGTAAAATGATGAAACCTTGCTGCCAAGAACTAGATGAGATGTGCATGAGAAGAAACTGTTAGCATAGAACTTATGGTTACATCTAGCCATTTCAATTGTAAAATGATGAAACATTGCTGCCAAGAACTAGATGAGAAGTGCAATAGAAGAAACTGTTAGCATAGAACTTATGGTTACATCTAGCCATTCATATTGTAAAATGATGAAACCTTGTTGCCAAGAACTAGATGAGATGTGCATGAGAAGAAACTGTTAGCATAGAACTTATGGTTACATCTAGCTATTTCAATTGTAAAATGATGAAACATTGCTGCCAAGAACTAGATGAGAAGTGCAATAGAAGAAACTGTTAGCATAGAACTTATGGTTACATCTAGCCATTTCAATTGTAAAATGATGAAACCTTGCTGCCAAGAACTAGATGAAAAGTGCAATAGAAGAAACTGTTAGCATAGAACTTATGGTTACATCTAGCCATTTCAATTGTAAAATGATGAAACCTTGCTGCCAAGAACTAGATGAAAAGTGCAATAGAAGAAACTGTTAGCATAGAACTTATGGTTATATCTAGCCATTTCAATTGTAAAATGATGAAACCTTGCTGCCAAGAACTAGATGAGAAGTGCAAGAGAAGAAACTGTTAGCATAGAACTTATGGTTACATCTAGCCATTTCAATTGTAAAATGATGAAACCTTGCTGCCAAGAACTAGATGAGAAGTGCAAGAGAAGAAACTCTTGGCATAGAACTTATGGTTACATCTAGCCATTTCAATTGTAAAAATGATGAAACCTTGCTGCCAAGAACTAGATGAGATGTGCATGAGAAGAAACTGTTAGCATAGAACTTATGGTTACATCTAGCCATTTCAATTGTAAAATGATGAAACATTGCTGCCAAGAACTAGATGAGAAGTGCAATAGAAGAAACTGTTAGCATAGAACTTATGGTTACATCTAGCCATTTCAATTGTAAAATGATGAAACCTTGCTGCCAAGAACTAGATGAGATGTGCATGAGAAGAAACTGTTAGCATAGAACTTATGGTTACATCTAGCCATTTCAATTGTAAAATGATGAAACATTGCTGCCAAGAACTAGATGAGAAGTGCAAGAGAAGAAACTCTTGCATAGAACTTATGGTTACATCTAGCCATTTCAATTGTAAAATGATGAAACCTTGCTGCCAAGAACTAGATGAGATGTGCATGAGAAGAAACTGTTAGCATAGAACTTATGGTTACATCTAGCCATTTTCAATTGTAAAATGATGAAACATTGCTGCCAAGAACTAGATGAGTGCAAGAGAAGAAACTCTTGGCATAGAACTTATGGTTACATCTAGCCATTTCAATTGTAAAATGATGAAACCTTGCTGCCAAGAACTAGATGAGATGTGCATGAGAAGAAACTGTTAGCATAGAACTTATGGTTACATCTAGCCATTTCAATTGTAAAATGATGAAACATTGCTGCCAAGAACTAGATGAGAAGTGCAATAAAAGAAACTGTTAGCATAGAACTTATGGTTACATCTAGCCATTTCAATTGTAAAATGATGAAACCTTGCTGCCAAGAACTAGATGAGAAGTGCAAGAGAAGAAACTCTTGGCATAGAACTTATGGTTACATCTAGCCATTTCAATTGTAAAATGATGAAACCTTGCTGCAAAGAACTAGATGAAAAGTGCAAGAGAAGAAACTGTTAGCATAGAACTTATGGTTACATCTAGCTAGCCATTTCATTTGTAAAATGATGAAAACCTTGCTGAAAAAAAAACTACATGAAAAGTGCAAGAGAAGAAACTGTTAGCATAGAACTTATGGTTACATCTAGCCATTTCAATTGTAAAATGATGAAACCTTGCTGCCAAAAACTAGATGAGAAGTGCAAGAGAAGAAACTGTTAGCATAGAACTTATGGTTACATCTAGCCATTTCAATTGTAAAATGATGAAACATTGCTGCCAAAAACTAGATGAGAAGTGCAAGAGAAGAAACTGTTAGCATAGAACTTATGGTTACATCTAGCCATTTCAATTGTAAAATGATGAAACCTTGCTGCAAAGAACTAGATGAAAAGTGCAAGAGAAGAAACTGTTAGCATAGAACTTATAGTTACATCTAGCCATTTCAATTGTAAAATGATGAAACCTTGATGCCAAGAACTACATGATAGGTGCAATAGAAGAAACTGTTAGCATAGAACTTATGGTTACATCTAGCCATTTCAATTGTAAAATGATGAAACCTTGCTGCCAAGAACTAGATGAGATGTGCATGAGAAGAAACTGTTAGCATAGAACTTATGGTTACATCTAGCCATTTCAATTGTAAAATGATGAAACCTTGCTGCCTAGATGAGATGTTGCATGAGAAAAACTACATGAAAAGTGCAAGAGAAGAAACTGTTAGCATAGAACTTATGGTTACATCTAGCCATTTCAATTGTAAAATGATGAAACCTTGCTGCCAAAAAACTAGATGAGAAGTGCAAGAGAAGAAACTGTTAGCATAGAACTTATGGTTACATCTAGCCATTTCAATTGTAAAATGATGAAACATTGCTGCCAAAAACTAGATGAGAAGTGCAAGAGAAGAAACTGTTAGCATAGAACTTATGGTTACATCTAGCCATTTCAATTGTAAAAATGATGAAACCTTGCTGCAAAGAACTAGATGAAAAGTGCAAGAGAAGAAACTGTTAGCATAGAACTTATGGTTACATCTAGCCATTTCAATTGTAAAATGATGAAACCTTGCTGCAATTGTAAAAAGAACTAGATGAAAAGTGCAAGAGAAGAAACTGTTAGCATAGAACTTATGGTTACATCTAGCCATTTCAATTGTAAAATGATGAAACCTTGCTGCAAAAGAACTAGATGAAAAGTGCAAGAGAAGAAACTGTTAGCATAGAACTTATGGTTACATCTAGCCATTTCAATTGTAAAATGATGAAACCTTGCTGCTAGATGAAAAAAAGAACTAGATGAAAAGTGCAAGAGAAGAAACTGTTAGCATAGAACTTATGGTTACATCTAGCCATTTCAATTGTAAAATGATGAAACCTTGCTGCCAAGAACTAGATGAAAAGTGCAAGAGAGAGAAACTGTTAGCATAGAACTTATGGTTACATCTAGCCATTTCAATTGTAAAATGATGAAACCTTGCTGCCAAGAACTAGATGAGATGTGCATGAGAAGAAACTGTTAGCATAGAACTTATGGTTACATCTAGCCATTTCAATTGTAAAATGATGAAACCTTGCTGCCAAAAACTACATGAAAAGTGCAAGAGAAGAAACTGTTAGCATAGAACTTATGGTTACATCTAGCCATTTCAATTGTAAAATGATGAAACCTTGCTGCCAAAAACTAGATGAGAAGTGCAAGAGAAGAAACTGTTAGCATAGAACTTATGGTTACATCTAGCCATTTCAATTGTAAAATGATGAAACATTGCTGCCAAAAACTAGATGAGAAGTGCAAGAGAAGAAACTGTTAGCATAGAACTTATGGTTACATCTAGCCATTTCAATTGTAAAATGATGAAACCTTGCTGCAAAGAACTAGATGAAAAGTGCAAGAGAAGAAACTGTTAGCATAGAACTTATGGTTACATCTAGCCATTTCAATTGTAAAATGATGAAACCTTGCTGCAAAGAACTAGATGAGGTGTGCAAGAGAAGAAACTGTTAGCATAGAACTTATGGTTACATCTAGCCATTTCAATTGTAAAATGATGAAACCTTGCTGCCAAGAACTAGATGAAAAGTGCAAGAGAAGAAACTGTTAGCATAGAACTTATGGTTACATCTAGCCATTTCAATTGTAAAATGATGAAACCTTGCTGCCAAGAACTAGATGAGATGTGCATGAGAAGAAACTGTTAGCATAGAACTTATGGTTACATCTAGCCATTTCAATTGTAAAATGATGAAACCTTGCTGCCAAGAACTAGATGAGAAGTGCAAGAGAAGAAACTCTTGGCATAGAACTTATGGTTACATCTAGCCATTCATATTGTAAAATGATGAAACCTTGTTGCCAAGAACTAGATGAGATGTGCATGAGAAGAAACTGTTAGCATAGAACTTATGGTTACATCTAGCTATTTCAATTGTAAAATGATGAAACATTGCTGCCAAGAACTAGATGAGAAGTGCAATAGAAGAAACTGTTAGCATAGAACTTATGGTTACATCTAGCCATTTCAATTGTAAAATGATGAAACCTTGCTGCCAAGAACTAGATGAAAAGTGCAATAGAAGAAACTGTTAGCATAGAACTTATGGTTACATCTAGCCATTTCAATTGTAAAATGATGAAACCTTGCTGCCAAGAACTAGATGAAAAGTGCAATAGAAGAAACTGTTAGCATAGAACTTATGGTTACATCTAGCCATTTCAATTGTAAAATGATGAAACCTTGCTGCCAAGAACTAGATGAGAAGTGCAAGAGAAGAAACTGTTAGCATAGAACTTATGGTTACATCTAGCCATTTCAATTGTAAAATGATGAAACATTGCTGCCAAGAACTAGATGAGAAGTGCAAGAGAAGAAACTCTTGGCATAGAACTTATGGTTACATCTAGCCATTTCAATTGTAAAATGATGAAACCTTGCTGCCAAGAACTAGATGAGATGTGCATGAGAAGAAACTGTTAGCATAGAACTTATGGTTACATCTAGCCATTTCAATTGTAAAATGATGAAACATTGCTGCCAAGTACTAGATGAGAAGTGCAATAGAAGAAACTGTTAGCATAGAACTTATGGTTACATCTAGCCATTTCAATTGAAAAATGATGAAACCTTGCTGCCAAGAACTAGATGAGATGTGCATGAGAAGAAACTGTTAGCATAGAACTTATGGTTACATCTAGCCATTTCAATTGTAAAATGATGAAACATTGCTGCCAAGAACTAGATGAGAAGTGCAAGAGAAGAAACTCTTGGCATAGAACTTATGGTTACATCTAGCCATTTCAATTGTAAAATGATGAAACCTTGCTGCCAAGAACTAGATGAGATGTGCATGAGAAGAAACTGTTAGCATAGAACTTATGGTTACATCTAGCCATTTCAATTGTAAAATGATGAAACATTGCTGCCAAGAACTAGATGAGAAGTGCAAGAGAAGAAACTCTTGGCATAGAACTTATGGTTACATCTAGCCATTTCAATTGTAAAATGATGAAACCTTGCTGCCAAGAACTAGATGAGATGTGCATGAGAAGAAACTGTTAGCATAGAACTTATGGTTACATCTAGCCATTTCAATTGTAAAATGATGAAACATTGCTGCCAAGAACTAGATGAGAAGTGCAATAGAAGAAACTGTTAGCATAGAACTTATGGTTACATCTAGCCATTTCAATTGTAAAATGATGAAACCTTGCTGCCAAGAACTAGATGAGAAGTGCAAGAGAAGAAACTCTTGGCATAGAACTTATGGTTACATCTAGCCATTTCAATTGTAAAATGATGAAACCTTGCTGCAAAGAACTAGATGAAAAGTGCAAGAGAAGAAACTGTTAGCATAGAACTTATGGTTACATCTAGCCATTTCATTTGTAAAATGATGAAACCTTGCTGCCAAAAACTACATGAAAAGTGCAAGAGAAGAAACTGTTAGCATAGAACTTATAGTTACATCTAGCCATTTCAATTGTAAAATGATGAAACCTTGATGCCAAGAACTAGATGAAAGGTGCAATAGAAGAAACTGTTAGCATAGAACTTATGGTTACATCTAGCCATTTCAATTGTAAAATGATGAAACCTTGCTGCCAAGAACTAGATGAGATGTGCAAGAGAAGAAACTGTTAGCATAGAACTTATGGTTACATCTAGCCATTTCAATTGTAAAATGATGAAACCTTGCTGCCAAGAACTAGATGAGAAGTGCAAGAGAAGAAACTCTTGGCATAGAACTTATGGTTACATCTAGCCATTTCAATTGTAAAATGATGAAACCTTGCTGCCAAGAACTAGATGAGAAGTGCATGAGAAGAAACTGTTAGCATAGAACTTATGGTTACATCTAGCCATTTCAATTGTAAAATGATGAAACATTGCTGCCAAGAACTAGATGAGAAGTGCAATAGAAGAAACTGTTAGCATAGAACTTATGGTTACATCTAGCCATTTCAATTGTAAAATGATGAAACCTTGCTGCCAAGAACTAGATGAGAAGTGCAAGAGAAGAAACTCTTAGCATAGAACTTATGGTTACATCTAGCCATTTCAATTGTAAAATGATGAAACCTTGCTGCCAAAGAACTAGATGAAAAGTGCAAGAGAAGAAACTGTTAGCATAGAACTTATGGTTACATCTAGCCATTTCAATTGTAAAATGATGAAACCTTGCTGCCAAAACTAGATGAAAAGTGCAAGAGAAGAAACTGTTAGCATAGAACTTATGGTTACATCTAGCCATTTCAATTGTAAAAAATGATGAAACCTTGCTGCCAAAAACTAGATGAGAAGTGCAAGAGAAGAAACTGTTAGCATAGAACTTATGGTTACATCTAGCCATTTCAATTGTAAAATGATGAAACATTGCTGCCAAAAACTAGATGAGAAGTGCATGAGAAGAGAAGAAACTGTTAGCATAGAACTTATGGTTACATCTAGCCATTTCAATTGTAAAATGATGAAACCTTGCTGCAAAGAACTAGATGAAAAGTGCAAGAGAAGAAACTGTTAGCATAGAACTTATGGTTACATCTAGCCATTTAAAAATTGTAAAATGATGAAACCTTGCTACATCTAGCATTCAATTGTAAAATGATGAAACCTTGCTGCCAAGAAAAAAGAACTAGATGAAAAGTGCAAGAGAAGAAACTGTTAGCATAGAACTTATGGTTACATCTAGCCATTTCAATTGTAAAATGATGAAACCTTGCTGCAAAAGAACTAGATGAAAAGTGCAAGAGAAGAAACTGTTAGCATAGAACTTATGGTTACATCTAGCCATTTCAATTGTAAAATGATGAAACCTTGCTGCCAAAGAACTAGATGAAAAGTGCAAGAGAAGAAACTGTTAGCATAGAACTTATGGTTACATCTAGCCATTTCAATTGTAAAATGGTGAAACCTTGCTGCCAATTGTAAAAAAAAACTAGATGAGAAGTGCAAGAGAAGAAACTGTTAGCATAGAACTTATGGTTACATCTAGCCATTTCAATTGTAAAATGATGAAACCTTGCTGCCAAAAACTAGATGAGAAGTGCAAGAGAAGAAACTGTTAGCATAGAACTTATGGTTACATCTAGCCATTTCAATTGTAAAATGATGAAACATTGCTGCCAAAAAACTAGATGAGAAGTGCAAGAGAAGAAACTGTTAGCATAGAACTTATGGTTACATCTAGCCATTTCAATTGTAAAATGATGAAACCTTGCTGCAAGAACTAGATGAGAAGTGCAAGAGAAGAAACTGTTAGCATAGAACTTATGGTTACATCTAGCCATTTCAATTGTAAAATGATGAAACCTTGCTGCCAAAAACTAGATGAGAAGTGCAAGAGAAGAAACTGTTAGCATAGAACTTATGGTGGTTACATCTAGCCATTTCAATTGTAAAATGATGAAACCTTGCTGCAAAGAACTAGATGAGAAGTGCAAGAGAACAAACTGTTAGCATAGAACTTATGGTTACATCTAGCCATTTCAATTGTAAAATGATGAAACCTTGCTGCAAAAAGAACTAGATGAAAAGTGCAAGAGAAGAAACTGTTAGCATAGAACTTATGGTTACATCTAGCCATTTCAATTGTAAAATGATGAAACCTTGCTGCCAAGAACTAGATGAAAAGTGCAAGAGAAGAAACTGTTAGCATAGAACTTATGGTTACATCTAGCCATTTCAATTGTAAAATGATGAAACCTTGCTGCCAAGAACTAGATGAAAAGTGCAAGAGAAGAAACTGTTAGCATAGAACTTATGGTTACATCTAGCCATTTCAATTGTAAAATGATGAAACATTGCTGCCAAAAACTAGATGAGAAGTGCAAGAGAAGAAACTGTTAGCATAGAACTTATGGTTACATCTAGCCATTTCAATTGTAAAATGATGAAACATTGCTGCCAAAAACTAGATGAGAAGTGCAAGAGAAGAAACTGTTAGCATAGAACTTATGGTTACATCTAGCCATTTCAATTGTAAAATGATGAAACCTTGCTGCAAAGAACTAGATGAAAAGTGCAAGAGAAGAAACTGTTAGCATAGAACTTATGGTTACATCTAGCCATTTCAATTGTAAAATGATGAAACCTTGCTGCAAAGAACTAGATGAAAAGTGCAAGAGAAGAAACTGTTAGCATAGAACTTATGGTTACATCTAGCCATTTCAATTGTAAAATGATGAAACCTTGCTGCAAAAGAACTAGATGAAAAGTGCAAGAGAAGAAACTGTTAGCATAGAACTTATGGTTACATCTAGCCATTTCAATTGTAAAATGATGAAACCTTGCTGCCAAAAAACTAGATGAGAAGTGCAAGAGAAGAAACTGTTAGCATAGAACTTATGGTTACATCTAGCCATTTCAATTGTAAAATGATGAAACCTTGCTGCCAAGAAAAAAAACTAGATGAGAAGTGCAAGAGAAGAAACTGTTAGCATAGAACTTATGGTTACATCTAGCCATTTCAATTGTAAAATGATGAAACATTGCTGCCAAAAACTAGATGAGAAGTGCAAGAGAAGAAACTGTTAGCATAGAACTTATGGTTACATCTAGCCATTTCAATTGTAAAATGATGAAACCTTGCTGCCAAAAAACTAGATGAGAAGTGCAAGAGAAGAAACTGTTAGCATAGAACTTATGGTTACATCTAGCCATTTCAATTGTAAAATGATGAAACCTTGCTGCAAAAAACTAGATGAGAAGTGCAAGAGAAGAAACTGTTATGGTTACATAGCCATTTCAAGAACTTATGGTTACATCTAGCCATTTCAATTGTAAAATGATGAAACATTGCTGCAAAAAAACTAGATGAGAAGTGCAAGAGAAGAAACTGTTAGCATAGAACTTATGGTTACATCTAGCCATTTCAATTGTAAAATGATGAAACCTTGCTGCAAAGAACTAGATGAAAAGTGCAAGAGAAGAAACTGTTAGCATAGAACTTATGGTTACATCTAGCCATTTCAATTGTAAAATGATGAAACCTTGCTGCCAAAAACTAGATGAGAAGTGCAAGAGAAGAAACTGTTAGCATAGAACTTATGGTTACATCTAGCCATTTCAATTGTAAAATGATGAAACATTGCTGCCAAGAACTAGATGAGAAGTGCAAGAGAACAAACTGTTAGCATAGAACTTATGGTTACATCTAGCCATTTCAATTGTAAAATGATGAAACCTTGCTGCAAAGAACTAGATGAAAAGTGCAAGAGAAGAAACTGTTAGCATAGAACTTATGGTTACATCTAGCCATTTCAATTGTAAAAAATGATGAAACCTTGCTGCAAAGAACTAGATGAAAAGTGCAAGAGAAGAAACTGTTAGCATAGAACTTATGGTTACATCTAGCCATTTCAATTGTAAAATGATGAAACCTTGCTGCAAAAGAACTAGATGAAAAGTGCAAGAGAAGAAACTGTTAGCATAGAACTTATGGTTACATCTAGCCATTTCAATTGTAAAATGATGAAAACTTGCTGCAAAGAACTAGATGAAAAGTGCAAGAGAAGAAACTGTTAGCATAGAACTTATGGTTACATCTAGCCATTTCAATTGTAAAATGATGAAACCTTGCTGCAAAGAACTAGATGAAAAGTGCAAGAGAAGAAACTGTTAGCATAGAACTTATGGTTACATCTAGCCATTTCAATTGTAAAATGATGAAACCTTGCTGCAAAGAACTAGATGAGAAGTGCAAGAGAAGAAACTGTTAGCATAGAACTTATGGTTACATCTAGCCATTTCAATTGTAAAATGATGAAACATTGCTGCCAAAAACTAGATGAGAAGTGCAAGAGAAGAAACTGTTAGCATAGAACTTATGGTTACATCTAGCCATTTCAATTGTAAAATGATGAAACCTTGCTGCAAAGAACTAGATGAGAAGTGCAAGAGAAGAAACTGTTAGCATAGAACTTATGGTTACATCTAGCCATTTCAATTGTAAAATGATGAAACCTTGCTGCAAAAAAGAACTAGATGAAAAGTGCAAGAGAAGAAACTGTTAGCATAGAACTTATGGTTACATCTAGCCATTTCAATTGTAAAATGATGAAACCTTGCTGCCAAGAAAAAACTAGATGAGAAGTGCAAGAGAAGAAACTGTTAGCATAGAACTTATGGTTACATCTAGCCATTTCAATTGTAAAATGATGAAACCTTGCTGCAAAAGAACTAGATGAAAAGTGCAAGAGAAGAAACTGTTAGCATAGAACTTATGGTTACATCTAGCCATTTCAATTGTAAAATGATGAAACCTTGCTGCAAAGAACTAGATGAAAAGTGCAAGAGAAGAAACTGTTAGCATAGAACTTATGGTTACATCTAGCCATTTCAATTGTAAAATGATGAAACCTTGCTGCAAAGAACTAGATGAAAAGTGCAAGAGAAGAAACTGTTAGCATAGAACTTATGGTTACATCTAGCCATTTCAATTGTAAAATGATGAAACCTTGCTGCAAAGAACTAGATGAAAAGTGCAAGAGATGAAAACTGTTAGCATAGAACTTATGGTTACATCTAGCCATTTCAATTGTAAAATGATGAAACCTTGCTGCAAAGAACTAGATGATGAAAGTGCAAGAGAAGAAACTGTTAGCATAGAACTTATGGTTACATCTAGCCATTTCAATTGTAAAATGATGAAACTTTGCTGCAAAAAACTAGATGAGAAGTGCAAGAGAAGAAACTGTTAGCATAGAACTTATGGTTACATCTAGCCATTTCAATTGTAAAATGATGAAACCTTGCTGCAAAGAACTAGATGAAAAACTAGATGAGAAGTGTAAAATGAGAAAAGCAAAAAACTAGATGTTGCAAAGAGAAGAAACTGTTAGCATAGAACTTATGGTTACATCTAGCCATTTCAATTGTAAAATGATGAAACCTTGCTGCAAAGAACTAGATGAAAAGTGCAAGAGAAGAAACTGTTAGCATAGAACTTATGGTTACATCTAGCCATTTCAATTGTAAAATGATGAAACCTTGCTGCCAAAAACTAGATGAGAAGTGCAAGAGAAGAAACTGTTAGCATAGAATTTATGGTTACATCTAGCCATTTCAATTGTAAAATGATGAAACCTTGCTGCAAAGAACTAGATGAGAAGTGCAAGAGAACAAACTGTTAGCATAGAACTTATGGTTACATCTAGCCATTTCAATTGTAAAATGATGAAACCTTGCTGCAAAGAACTAGATGAAAAGTGCAAGAGAAGAAACTGTTAGCATAGAACTTATGGTTACATCTAGCCATTTCAATTGTAAAATGATGAAACCTTGCTGCAAAGAACTAGATGAAAAGTGCAAGAGAAGAAACTGTTAGCATAGAACTTATGGTTACATCTAGCCATTTCAATTGTAAAATGATGAAACCTTGCTGCAAAGAACTAGATGAAAAGTGCAAGAGAAGAAACTGTTAGCATAGAACTTATGGTTACATCTAGCCATTTCAATTGTAAAATGATGAAACCTTGCTGCCAAAAACTAGATGAGAAGTGCAAGAGAAGAAACTGTTAGCATAGAACTTATGGTTACATCTAGCCATTTCAATTGTAAAATGATGAAACCTTGCTGCAAAGAACTAGATGAAAAGTGCAAGAGAAGAAACTGTTAGCATAGAACTTATGGTTACATCTAGCCATTTCAATTGTAAAATGATGAAACCTTGCTGCAAAGAACTAGATGAAAAGTGCAAGAGAAGAAACTGTTAGCATAGAACTTATGGTTACATCTAGCCATTTCAATTGTAAAATGATGAAACATTGCTGCCAAAAACTAGATGAGAAGTGCAAGAGAAGAAACTGTTAGCATAGAACTTATGGTTACATCTAGCCATTTCAATTGTAAAATGATGAAAAAACTAGATTGCTGTTAGCATAGAAAAAACTAGATGAAAAGTGCAAGAGAAGAAACTGTTAGCATAGAACTTATGGTTACATCTAGCCATTTCAATTGTAAAATGATGAAACCTTGCTGCCAAAAACTAGATGAAAAGTGCAAGAGAAGAAACTGTTAGCATAGAACTTATGGTTACATCTAGCCATTTCAATTGTAAAATGATGAAACCTTGCTGCAAAGAACTAGATGAGAAGTGCAAGAGAAGAAACTGTTAGCATAGAATTTATGGTTACATCTAGCCATTTCAATTGTAAAATGATGAAACCTTGCTGCAAAAGAACTAGATGAAAAGTGCAAGAGAAGAAACTGTTAGCATAGAACTTATGGTTACATCTAGCCATTTCAATTGTAAAAATGATGAAACCTTGCTGCAAAGAACTAGATGAAAAGTGCAAGAGAAGAAACTGTTAGCATAGAACTTATGGTTACATCTAGCCATTTCAATTGTAAAATGATGAAACCTTGCTGCAAAGAACTAGATGAAAAGTGCAAGAGAAGAAACTGTTAGCATAGAACTTATGGTTACATCTAGCCATTTCAATTGTAAAATGATGAAACCTTGCTGCAAAGAACTAGATGAAAAGTGCAAGAGAAGAAACTGTTAGCATAGAACTTATGGTTACATCTAGCCATTTCAATTGTAAAATGATGAAACCTTGCTGCAAAAAACTAGATGAAAAGTGCAAGAGAAGAAACTGTTAGCATAGAACTTATGGTTACATCTAGCCATTTCAATTGTAAAATGATGAAACCTTGCTGCCAAAAAACTAGATGAAAAGTGCAAGAGAAGAAACTGTTAGCATAGAACTTATGGTTACATCTAGCCATTTCAATTGTAAAATGATGAAACCTTGCTGCAAAGAACTAGATGAAAAGTGCAAGAGAAGAAACTGTTAGCATAGAACTTATGGTTACATCTAGCCATTTCAATTGTAAAATGATGAAACCTTGCTGCAAAGAACTAGATGAAAAGTGCAAGAGAAGAAACTGTTAGCATAGAACTTATGGTTACATCTAGCCATTTCAATTGTAAAATGATGAAACCTTGCTGCAAAGAACTAGATGAAAAGTGCAAGAGAAGAAACTGTTAGCATAGAACTTATGGTTACATCTAGCCATTTCAATTGTAAAATGATGAAACTTTGCTGCAAAGAACTAGATGAAAAGTGCAAGAGAAGAAACTGTTAGCATAGAACTTATGGTTACATCTAGCCATTTCAATTGTAAAATGATGAAACCTTGCTGCAAAAAAACTAGATGAGAAGTGCAAGAGAAGAAACTGTTAGCATAGAACTTATGGTTACATCTAGCCATTTCAATTGTAAAATGATGAAACCTTGCTGCAAAGAACTAGATGAAAAGTGCAAGAGAAGAAACTGTTAGCATAGAACTTATGGTTACATCTAGCCATTTCAATTGTAAAATGATGAAACCTTGCTGCAAAAAACTAGATGAAAAGTGCAAGAGAAGAAACTGTTAGCATAGAACTTATGGTTACATCTAGCCATTTCAATTGTAAAATGATGAAACCTTTGCTGCAAAAACTAGATGAAAAGTGCAAGAGAAGAAACTGTTAGCATAGAACTTATGGTTACATCTAGCCATTTCAATTGTAAAATGATGAAACCTTGCTGCAAAGAACTAGATGAAAAGTGCAAGAGAAGAAACTGTTAGCATAGAACTTATGGTTACATCTAGCCATTTCAATTGTAAAATGATGAAACCTTGCTGCAAAGAACTAGATGAAAAGTGCAAGAGAAGAAACTGTTAGCATAGAACTTATGGTTACATCTAGCCATTTCAATTGTAAAATGATGAAACCTTGCTGCAAAGAACTAGATGAAAAGTGCAAGAGAAGAAACTGTTAGCATAGAACTTATGGTTACATCTAGCCATTTCAATTGTAAAATGATGAAACCTTGCTGCAAAGAACTAGATGAAAAGTGCAAGAGAAGAAACTGTTAGCATAGAACTTATGGTTACATCTAGCCATTTCAATTGTAAAATGATGAAACCTTGCTGCAAAGAACTAGATGAGAAGTGCAAGAGAAGAAACTGTTAGCATAGAACTTATGGTTACATCTAGCCATTTCAATTGTAAAATGATGAAACCTTGCTGCAAAGAACTAGATGAGAAGTGCAAGAGAAGAAACTGTTAGCATAGAACTTATGGTTACATCTAGCCATTTAATTGAGAAATGATGAAACCTTGCTGCAAAGAACTAGATGAGAAGTGCAAGAGAAGAAACTTTTAGCATAGAACTTATGGTTACATCTAGCCATTTAATTGAGAAATGATGAAACCTTGCTGCCAAGAACTAGATGAAAAGTGCAAGAGAAGAAACTGTTAGCATAGAACTTATGGTTACATCTAGCCATTTCAATTGTAAAATGATGAAACCTTGCTGCCAAGAACTAGATGAGAAGTGCAAGAGAAGAAACTGTTAGCATAGAACTTATGGTTACATCTAGCCATTTAATTGAGAAATGATGAAACCTTGCTGCCAAGAACTAGATGAAAAGTGCAAGAGAAGAAACTGTTACCATAGAACTTATGGTTACATCTAGCCATTTCAATTGTAAAATGATGAAACCTTGCTGCAAAGAACTAGATGAGAAGTGCAAGAGAAGAAACTGTTAGCATAGAACTTATGGTTACATCTAGCCATTTCAATTGTAAAATGATGAAACCTTGATGCCAAGAACTAGATGAAAAGTGCAAGAGAACAAACTGTTAGCATAGAACTTATGGTTACATCTAGCCATTTCAATTGTAAAATGATGAAACCTTGCTGCCAAGAACTAGATGAAAAGTGCAAGAGAAGAAACTGTTAGCATAGAACTTATGGTTACATCTAGCCATTTCAATTGTAAAATGATGAAACATTGCTGCCGAAAACTAGATGAGAAGTGCAAGAGAAGAAACTGTTAGCATAGAACTTATGGTTACATCTAGCCATTTCAATTGTAAAATGATGAAACCTTGATGCCAATAACTAAATGAGAAGTCCAAGAAATGAGACCTTGCCATCAATCTAGTACAGCAGTTATATTCATAAATTCGAGGTAGCATAGAAGAAAGTCCATCAGAAGAATTACCATGAAAGTATAATAGAAAAGACACAGAGAAGGTATTTTAGTGGAATGGGAAAGTGACTGAAGCTGGGATGCAATGTCAGGACTGATAACTTTGCAGATTCTTCTTTGGATTTTATTAAGAATCTCTAAATTTATAGCAGTGGATGCCAGGTAGTTCGGTTATAGTCATAGAGTCTGTTTTCTTGAAATTTATTTTTTATCCTAATTTTTTTGATTTTGAAGCCAGTTTTTTGACAAAGGTTTTGAGTTTATTGCTGTCATTGATTATGAGTGTAATGTCACTTGCATATGTTAAATGTGAAATAAGTTGGTCTTCAATGTTGAAACAACTGCAGCATGTATACTGATGTATTTTAAGACATTGTTATGTTTATACATTTTTTGTTTATAGATACAAGTAGTTAAGTAAATACTCTGTTTATCATAAACAGCATTAACAACATTTACTGGCCTGAATGTCTGAGAAATTGTCATAGAAAATATTCATCCTCTGACAGGAATTGAACCTGTATCCTATAGGGAACCGTCATATGGCCTGACGTCCATTTACCGATTTTGCCAGAGAGGTGCGTTTCTGTTAGCAAGGTCGATTTTACTGTTTTTAAACTATAATTTGCCATGACTTTTCTCATGTACATTCATATCTGCTTGATTTGTACCCAAATGTAAACAAATGACATCACACATTAGGAAATGGACAAAGTCTGACAATTATTTTAAGACATTTTCTGTGGCAACTTTGTCCATTTCATAATGTGTATACTGATGTATGTAACTATTTTTTAATAGTTATATTTTTCAGTAATACTTGCATTAATTTCTGACCACTGACCATCACTTTCATTCTGATTTTTGATAATTTTCAATGCATTCCTGCAGTAAAATCAATATATATATATATATATATGATAGCTTTATCCAGTCAATTACATTTCTTTACTTTCTGTAATAAGTAGACAACATTGTATATCAACTTTATATGCTTTATTCTACTGATCTGAACTGTTAGTAACTAGATGGCTTTTATACAGAGTGGTTACTATCAAAAATGAGTATGTCAGGATAATTCATTATCATCACACTTTCTAACCATGGACAATCTCATTTTTTCATTATTTTTAATGCTCAAAATACAGTGTAATTAAAAAAAACTGGTTAAAATTAAATTTTAGTCAAAAATTATGAATTTCATTTTTAATCATGAAACCTTTTTTCTCATTGCTAGAAATATTTAGGTTTTTAAAGCTAACCAGGACAATGGTGGAGGAGAGTTGAAACCAGTGGGAGATTACAAAAATGAAACCTTGCCTCTTTATTCAGGATTTAAATGCAGTCAGTGTAAAAATAACAACATGACAATTATTTTCTTTTTTTCTCTACCTCTTGAATTTGTTATTATTTGAGGCTTGTACAGAGAGTATTCAGCCATTTTGAATATTTCAGCCAATCAGAATGGACCTTACTAAACATGCCTGAACAGACACTCTCCAATGAAGGTGTTTCAACTGGCAGTAAGATGTTATTAAACTTCCTTTATGTGCTATGTTTCTTCAGTTCTTCACAAATTCCTTTCTTTTGTAGCACAAAGCAATCGTCCTTTTACTATCACACCCATTTCCATTCACAAATTTATTTGGTTGGTTACTCACTGTTTCCCTCTACCGTTCTTGTCTTCAATACATTCTGTGAGTAGCAAATTCTCCAAGTCTTCTTTCCTCATTATGTCTCTTAGAAAGTTCAACTGTCTTCTGATCCTAAGCAAAAATTGCTTTACATTCTCATTTCCATTTTAGATTTAAGACATATAAAAATATATCTGAGTGAATTTTATCCAACTATAACAGCATATTTTTCATGTAAGTAAACTGCATTGGATTAATAAAGTTTGACTCAAAGGAAAAAGATTGAACACAAATTTACAAATATTTATTGTATGAATATTCTACAGAAATACTGCTGGTCCAAATTTGACTATTTCTGAGACAAGGGCAGCCAATTTAAAGATTCCTTACGAAAAGATTAAATTATGACATAGGATTGGCACTGACAATTCTCTATTGGAAGAATCAAGACTTTGTGAATTTTTTATTATACAAATAAATAAAAACTTAGTATAATGCCATTCTATTCTTAATAAATTTCTTTGTGAAACAAAATCAAGAATTCAATGTAATTTTATACAACATTCAAATTTTGCCTGCTTCCTCGTTATCCTGGCAGAAACCAGAGAACTCATATATATTCCAAATTTGGTCAATTTGTATAAAGACACAACTTCAAATAGTAATTAATTTTTTCTGGCTCCTTTCTATAAAAAACTATATGCTGTATTGAAATATAATTTTTTATCACCAAATAAAAACTGAATTATCCTGACTTTATATCAACTATTGGCTTTCTTTTTTATTTTTGAATATTTATGTAACCAAAACGATTCTCAAGTGGCTGATAAAGCATTCTTGAGGGTCAAAATTGCAAAGTGTTTGCTGGGGTTAAAATCAAGTATTATTTACTCGATTAAATAAAAATTGCCTACTCCGCTGCTTCAATCAATATTATGGTGATTTATAAGCAATTTTTATTTCATAGAATATATGTTTGTTGATATCAACTGCAAAATATAAATAAATATTTCTTACCTGGTTTCTTTTAAAACCATTATGATATTGGGGTAGCAATGTTAAATATTTCTCAGAGAATGTAGAGAGGTAAATTGTTCAGTTTCTGGGAGGGTTCTTTGATTTTTACATAACTCAGTACCTCATTTTGTTTACAGTATATTTATCATAGGACATAGAAAGGTAAATCATTCAGGCACTGGAATGACTTTTCACTGTTTATACTACTAAGTACCTCACTTTATTTTCAGTATATTTATCATGGAAGCCAATATTGGAATTAATGATATTCCAAGTTTCACTATTTTAAACTGAAAAGGAATAAGTAAATTAAGTGGAATTTTTGCATTTTTTTTTCTCAAAATTCTTAAACGGCAGGAGCAAAAGGATTTGAGATTCTGTGCCATTAACAGACAGATAGGATATAATCAAAGTTATTGTTTAACAGACTGACCACCTGACTAGCAGGCTGAATAATGGTCAAGTAAAGTAAGTGATAGTTACTGGTTTAGTGTCAGATAGAGAAGGATAGAGAGAGAGAAAAAGAGAAAAAGATTTTATATAAATGCCTAAATAAGCAACAAAATTAGAAGTGGACACAACAGAATGAGTGACCATCAGATTGACCAATCAAGTGTTCAACAGAAAGTTTGATCTGCATAAAAAGCAATGACTGAATCAGTTAGTTATCAATCTGATCAGTCATTTTGTCAAACTGACTAAATTACTAATACACTGATATACTAACCAGTAATTTGGGAACTAAGTCATAAATCCAGTGACTTACAAACTAATCACTCTATTCACAAGAAACTTAATGGTCAACTGAACAAACTGACTAGTAGAAAAATGACCAATAAGAGAAACTACACCACTTGACTGATAATCAAATGGTAGATTAAAAGAAATGTAAAAAGAAGTGCAAGTGTTAGTTGGAAAGTGGTCATCAGTGACCAATTTCCTAATATAGCTGCTAATAGAGACTGGTCAAGAAAAGGAATGGTCAACTGATCTTCTGATTAATGGATTTATTTGATGCATCAGTGGACAGAAATGACCAAAAGTGGATGACTACCTGATGAATAAACAAAAAATGAGACTGACTAATAGTAACATGCGAAATGATTAAAAGACTGGAGGAAAAGGCTTTTGACAATGACTTATCAAAAGATTCCTTGAACTACTGACCCAATAAATTGAATTTAATTGTTATATTAAGCATATGGTGGCAGACAAAGAAGAAACAGTGAAGGTTTAAAGAAATAAAGTATTGCATTAATGTAAAATGATGGTGGAAAATCTGGATTGTATTGCTTATTTTTTCTTTGCCTGTGTGAGTAAAAATGGAAGGTATGTGTGGAGCCTTGCACAGTTGATGGAATTTTAGTTCAGTTTTGGGTGTTCAGAGTGATCACATCCAGCCAGTGGTGGAAATTAGTGTAGCATGAATCCAAAGATCTGGTTGGAGAAAAAAATGTAACAAATTGACTGAACTATCAATGAAAAGACAGGTAAAAAAAAATCAGTTGATGAATTAACCAATGATGTGAAGAACCAGCAAAAGATTAAATCATAAGTGAATTTTAATAAATGAGAGTAATAAAATAAAATAGCCCCAAATGATACTAAATATGAGTTGGTATGAATTGGTGATTCATTATAAACTGTGAAAATGAATATGTATCAATAATACATACTTATAATGGTATAAGTACAAACCAGAAGGTGAACTTGATAAAATATAAAACTCTGTGACACCTTAAAATTGAAAACAAAATTCCTAATCCAGGCCAGTTGATCAGATCTAGTCATCAGAAACAAAGATAATAAATCTAAGATAGTAATTTTAGCTGAATATTAAAGGAAATTGAAAAAGACTGAAAAGCTTGTCATGTAATTGGCCTTTGCCAGTCATTTGAAAAAAAAAACAATTTGTAGGCTTGACCAAATAACACATGGAATGACTATTGATTAGTGGTTTTTCATTGGTTAGCAAATCATATGAATTGTGAACTCATAACAAACTCATTGGATTATAACTGGGTAGGAACCGATGGTCTATTATGAACTGTGCAAGTGATTTGACCATTAGAGAAAGAAAAACACATTAAGAAAGTGACTGAAACTTGAGTAACATAAGTGTCAAAGACAATTCAAAAAGATGGTGGGTTAAGTTGAAAAATATAAGGATGTACAAATTAATTCTCCTGTTTTATGAATGGCATTTCTTGGGAAACTATTATGTCACTATTTCAACTATCAAATGCTAAAAAATATCTCAGTTTCTCTATTTTGTGCGTGTATATATATATATATATATAAAAGAAGGGATTATAGTTGTTCCAATGAAAAAAAAGTGTATATTTTAAAGAGAAAAGAAAAGCCGCAAACTTTTTGGGTTATAATGTGGATTTTTTTTTTATATATATTACACTTTATTTTCCATAATTTTTGCTACACAGGTTTCAGGTCTTATGACATTCATCAGGTGAAGAATGGTTATTTCCACATATTATTTAAAGGAATTAATTTTCCTTTGCTTCAGGGATAATAAAATAATTAGGATTGTTCAGAGAAAGGGGAATGAACGAGATCTTTGATCTTACCTTTTTATGTTGTTTGTATCATTTTCAACTTTTCTCCATTTTTGTGTATGTGTTTTTGCTAGTATGTGTATATATATATATATATATATATATATAAGCATAAAAAAATGAATTCCTATAAGAATTCTTCACCTGATGAAGGTCACAAGACCTGTAATGTGTGTAGCAAAAATATAGAAAATAAAGCATAATATTAAAAAAAATCCACATTATAACCAAAAACGTTTGTGTATTATCTTTTTTTTTTATATATATATATATATATATATATATATATATATATATATATATATATATATAATTGTAATGTATAGCAAGGGACAAGTGAAATTAGGGGAAACATCTAACCACTTGCTCTCCCAACGACTACAGGAGCAGAGAGGGGAAAGAGTTTGGAGGTAACAAAAATAATGCTACCTCAGAAACCATAGCAACATAGTGTCTTGCCAAATGCTGGTTTTCCACTCAGCTTTCATTAGCATGAGCCAACTTACAAAGACCTGGTTCTTTACCAGTTGCAGAGAGGCTCGTATCTAGACATGCCAAACTGTACCACTGCTAATGGGGAAAAACCTGGTTGTAACTGGTGTTGGCAAACATGTCTGCATACAATCCTAGGCCTCTTCTGCATCTGTACTCTTGCATGTTCATTATATATATATATATATATATATATATATATATATATATATATATATATATATATATATAGTGTAAAATCTGTACAAATTTTCTATATATCAAAGTAATTTTTGGTTGTTCTATTTCCCATTTTCAGGGATGATTTTTGTATTTTAATTTATAGATTTTGTATTTTTTTCAGAAAAGAAATCCCTTGTACAAACATACGAAAAATTAAATAAAAAGCTTAAATGCAATATCTTGTCAGTTGAATTTAATGAAACTTGCATAAAAAAGGATTGCCCCAAACACACACAAATATATATATATATATATATATATATATATATATATATATATATATATATATATATATATATATATATATATATATATATATATATATATATCCAAATGTAAAAGAATGAAGAATAAAATTCAAAACATTCAAAACTTTAATTTAAAACAGGGCCAATACAAGAGTAGAGCAATAAATATTTATTATACATTGTCCCATTAGAACATGTAAGTTACTACTACAAAATTGTATATTTTGTTTCAATGGTTAATAAACAACATCTCATCAGGTAGTTAACAATGATGGTCACCATTATTATAACTACCTGATGAGACATTGTTTATTAAACATCAAAACAAAATGTACAATTTTGTAGTATTCTTTACATGTTCTAATGTAATACTGTATTATATATATATATATATATATATATATATATATATATATGTGTGTGTGTGTGTGTGTGTGTGTGTGTGTGTGTGTGTGTGTGTATTGAGCTGAGTTTAAATTCTGGTCAACTTTGTTTTGATCTAATGCTTTTAGAAAAGGCATGAATCCATTTTTACTCCAGTCATTGGTTAAATATCAGGGCAGATAAGCCTCTGTTACCATTGATGGCAGCCAGTCTAGGAGATGGAATACTTTGAATTAAAACTTGAGGATCTCTGTTTGAAGACTTCATGGAACACTGTGCACCATTTCTCTGTTAACGAATCTTTTAAAATGTGCAGCTGACTCTACACAAGCGTCTTATCTGTATAAATGGTCTAGCAGTTCAGTTCCTAACAGAACTGTCAGGTGCTCATACCATATATATATATATATATATATATATATATATATATATATATATATATATATATATATATATATATACACACACACTACTGAGTTTTAAACAGATGAGCCAAAAACAGTTATTCTTTGGGGGAGATACATCCACTTTTATGAAATGTTTGGGGAATTTTCTCTTGTTCTATAATAAAAAGAATGGCTAGAATAATTATGTCCCAAGTTGATTTTTCTTGAAATAACAATAATATTCCACGCCCATCTATTTGTGACTCAATGACATTTACATACTGGAATGGAGATCATATTGAAGTATGAAACTGACAGTTACCATGCAGTTTCGATTCCTATGTCTACACTGTCTATATATCTACTTATATTCTATCTATGATACTGAGTATGCTTTCCCTCTCAATATATCAAATTTTACACAATACACTACACATACATAAGAATGTATGCATGTATATAAATTAGGATACAGAAACCCAACAAATATTTTAAGAAATTTGACAAATGGAAAGTGTTTCATTGAAACTAGATTTGATTATACATTTCCTTCAACTAGCATTTCTCCTGATTAAAGAAAAGAATGAAAATGAGTAAAAAATGCCATTAATATTTATTCTCTATCTTTTGTTTGTAATTCTTAGCTCATGGCAAAAGTTATTAATATATTTTTCCCAGCTTTTTTGTATGGAAGAAATATGTATGCATGTATGTATAGACTATGTATATCTATGTGTAGACTCCCTCTACACCTTTCTGACCATAGCTCAATTAGATCTAATTTAAATATTCATAGAGACCTACCAGACACTACTCGTAACATACTTGTTGACAAAACTAATATAAAAGTATCATGTACATGTAAACAAGGCTAAAAATAATGGAAGTCTAAATAATAACAAAAAACCCAACACTTAATAATATTAACTTTGAACATGGACATAATATATTGACTGTATTTTGAAAAATGAAAACATTTTATAAAACATACATACAACAAACTATTTTTTATTTAACAGTTAAAATATTTAATCCTTGATAATGGCTAAATGTATAGCTGAAAGCACTCGGATAAAAAGAACATTCATTCAGTTTTTATATAACTTATCATCTGAAAAAAAAAATTATTAGATCGCATGAGAAATTGTATAAAAAACTAAATAGAAGCACCTTGTTTGTCATATTCGAAGAAATGTGATAATATATATATATATATATATATATATATATATATATACATATATGTGTGTGTGTGTCACACACTTTTTATATATATATATATATATATATATATATATATTAGAGTGTGCAGCTTGTATTTTATATCATAAATAAACAATTTATACAAAGAATTAAATAGCAATATTAATGTGACTAACAAAACTTAATGTGCCATTAAATTACTATCAATTCCTTGAATAATAAGATCCTTAAATTCAAGTTGTTGTCAGGTGGAAGACACTTCCCAAGTACTTTTGACAATTTCAAATTATCATCTACAGGGTGCAATTTTTTCCCATGTGTTGACCGAATGTTGTTTTTTAAATTATACTATTTATTGACAGCTGAATATATGTTTTGGAGCATGTTATTTAATTCATTGTCTAAATTGTTTCTTTATGATATAAAATAAAAGCTGTGGACTCTAATATATTTAGAACATCAAATCAGCAGTACAGTAATAATCTGAATCTTAAATTCTGTGGACAACTACTAAGACATTTTTACTCTACTAATTGGATTATACTTAAGTCTATGTCACTTTAACAGATAAATACATATAACAAGAAAATTTTATATTTTTCTAAATTCAAACAAAAATTTCAGTTGATTGATTTGAACAAGAACTCTAGTGTTGTGGCTCAAAAACAATAATTGTCAATAAATAGCATAATTTAAAAAGCATCATTTGGTCTACACATATATTGTCTTAGTGTTTGCCTATGTATGGGAAAAAATTGCACCCTGAAGATGACAATTTGAAATTGTCAAAGTACTTGGCAAGTGTCTTCCATTTGACAACTCAAATATAAGGATCTTATTATTCAAGGAATTGATAGTAAGTTAATGTCTCATTAAGCCTTGTTAGCAAAGTGATTTTTGCCATTAATCATGTTATGAATGCATTTCAGTTGAAGTAACGGTTTCAAGCCTATACATCAAAAGAGAGAAAAGGGAGTCAAATGCACCAAATACAAGTTGCAGTTTACACTGAAACATTGCAGTTTATATTGAAACACTGCAGTTTACATTGCAATATTTCAGTTTACATCAGAATCATAATTCCAAAGTTCATTAATAAATGCTGTGTGAATATATCAAAAGACATGAAAAATCTATATCAATGACTGGCAATACACAACTCCCCTTTTTTTACCCAGGAAGAACAAGGAATGCCACTGTAATACGAAAAAGTTGGGGTTGGCTGAGCCTGGAAGGCAAGTATATTAATTACTATATTTTGAGGCTTTACTAAAATAGACCAGATTTTGATTTTAAGTTTTTATTTTTTTTTTCATAATCACAGAGAAGATATGGCTACAAAGTAGACAGTGTAAAAGCTAACTTGATGAAATATCTGTACAATGCTTGAACCAGTCAGTTGAAAAAGACGGATCAAGTTATCTCATGAAGAGAAGAATAAACTGACCAAATGTGTGTGCTTTCAACATAAAATATTGGATCAATTGATGTCTGGACAGAACAGAGACATTTCAACATAACTTCTAATATGTAAAAGTTCTCAGGTAAGTAAAAGTTTGTTTCAAAGTCCATGGTTTATATAAGTAATATATGTGAGGATGTAACTGACAAAATGGAAAATTGTCTTGCGATGCATTTCAGTTGAAATAACGGTTTCAAGCCTATACACCAAACGAGAGAAAAGAGAGTCAAATGCACCAAGTACAAGTTGCAGTTTACACTGAAACATTGCAGTTTATATTGAAACACTGCAGTTTACATTGAACATTGTAGCTTACACAGATACATGGCAGTTTACATTGAAATATTATTTACACTGAAACACTGCAGTTTATATTGATGTTTATACTGAAACATTGCATTTTACATTGAAACTTTATTTACACAGAAACATTGCCATTTACATTGAAATATTGTTTACACTAAAACATTGTAGTTTACACTGAAACATTGCATTTTACATTGAAAAGAGTGTCAAATGAACCAAACATCAGTTTCAGTTTACATTGAAACTGTTATGGTCCGATTCCTTGTACAACGGTGATAGTTCAAGGTAGAACCAATAAAGAAGAACTCGAACACGTATACGGAATAACACAGATATATTACAAACAGGAATATATACAGAGAGGTAGAAAGTGTTATTACGAATAATCAGGTTTAGTAGTAATTGTCTGAACACAACTCTGTTTCAGACTGCCGCTGACTCGACTGACTGACTCGCTCACTCTGACTGACTGACAGACATCTGACGGCCTTCACTCCAGACTTCAGACTGAACTCCCTCCTTCCTCTTGAGGCGCAGTATTTATTACGTATGGAATAGTCCATTATGTTATTATGGGTAAGGTCTCATAACAGAAACATTAAAAATATTGAGACACTCAAAAGTTAAATTTTTTAACTTTAAATGGCATTTACACTTTGCATCTGGCAGTGAATGTGGAACAATTTCCACATGGATGAAGAAGAGACTTAAAGCAACAGAAATGTGATTGTACAGAAGAATGTAGAGAATACCATGGATGGAACAATGATTAGCAAGGAAATTTTAAGAAAAAAATGGAAAAACAAAGGATACTTATAATATTTAGAATCAGAAAGAGATTAGTTGAAATTTGTTGAACACTTAATGAGAATTTGACCCTCACAAGACAACACAGAAGTTAAATGGAATAGAGAGAAACATGGAGTGATCTGCTTAACAATTTTGTTTAAATCAATGTCATTGGGAAGGATAGTAAAAAAAATTATATACTGTGCATATGAACACTAATGGGTATGTCCCAATCTTTATATATATATATATATATCTCACTCGCCGAATTTCGTCGAGTTTTGACAAATTTGGATCGTTTCTCGGTCTTTGGCTGAGATTCGATCACGGCTACGACTAGTTTGGACCGGCTCAGGCCTGGACCAGCTAGGACAAGCCATGACCAGCTTGGACATGCTATGACCAGTTTTGGACCAGTGGTCCTTGAGTGGAAACGCTCGGGTCTCCCACGTTAAACCGACCTTGTGTCACCTCCTGACCCCGTGGGAGTCAAGTAAATATCATCTTTATATATATGTTGGATACTATTGTAAGTGGGGGTAATATGCTATCTAAGTAGTCCACCACTAACCCTGGTTTGCCTACTTCATGCGGCTGGCAAGTATTGTATATTGTTGATGTTATAAAGATTACCATTTCATTTCCAGCCTTCATTTTGGTTATTCTTCATTCAGTAAACCTTTCTAAGTTACAATAAAAACAAACACTGCTAAGAGCTACAAAGAAGAGGAAGTTGTGGAGAGATATGATTATGTAGGTTCTGAAGGGGCATAGTACATAAAAAATTATGGTTTTTATGCTTATTATTTTTAATTATGTATTAATAGTAATTTTGTAAGAAAACAACATTTGCAATGATATTGGATGCAAGAATGCCTTAGCATGGAGTCACAGTTAGCAAATTTTTAATTTGATCCTTACTAGTTGGTCCATACCAAATTCAACATTAAATAACCCAACAAGAGTTGACATATTGTAAATCAATCAACTGAACCTAAAATCATTTGTAATACATTTCCATAGGAAAATTATTTGTAATTCATTTTCATAGCAAAATCATTTCCATCAATGTGGGATAATGTTGAGAGAGTCTCGTATGGTTGACTATTATTACTGAGGAGTGGGTTTGATCCTCACTAGGTGACCAATACAAAATTCAACATAAAATAACACAACAAAAGTTGACAAGGTCATAAAATCAACCAACATAAACATTACTACTTTGTAGCGAGTTTGATCCTTACTGGGTGGCCTATACAAAAATTCAACATTAAATTACCCATCAAAGGTTCACATATCATAAAATCAGCCATAATGGATGTTAATTTACTGATGAGGATATGAAAACCCACTGTTGGAAGTTTTAAATGATATATTTTCTGTGAATGTATGACTGTATGTACCCTGAAGAGTAGAGGACCATAACTTCACCGCTCAAAGTGTTGCTGCTATAGGTTCCGTAGTGACTTAGTTTTTATGGGGGTGCACTTGCTCACCCTATACTCAAATAATTTTGGTGTTCTACTAAACTTCTGAGAAGTATTTTCATCAATAGTAGTTTTAATTATGACATTTTGGCTAATGCATACTGTAACTTTGCGCATTTGATCTGAAAAACCAGAGATGATAGCTTGGCATTATTCCATGAACTAATTGGATTAGTATATTCATCTTCATTGTTTTAATTTTAATTACTATATTTTGGCCAATTCACATGTCAGCCTTCTGTGTATGATCTGAAATTCTGAGTGGAATCAGGTGTTATGTGGACTTATATTTTCATCTTCGAAGTTTTAATCACAACATCATATTTTAATAATATGAAAATTTCACAAGTAAAAGTGTAAAATTCTTTAATTTTTTTTTTGCTCTGTGATGTTTTTTTTTTCAGTTTTTGTTTTGGTTTTGCTTGCAAATTTTACATAAGACTTTATGAGTAGTGTACTCTCTTGTAAAGAGGTGAAGAACTATATACACTCAAGGACTACCAGAGGTAGCCTACATAAGTGATCAAAACTGTAAAATAGATATGCAGAAAAGAAAATGTCAATTTGTAAGAAAAAGATTAGACATTTTAGACATTTACTGTTTCACCTTTTTTGTCTTTCCACTGTGATTATTTTCCCATTATTTACTGATATTTTGATACTTAAACCAGATGGAATTAGCTTACAATCTTTACATCTGCAGACATATATCAAGTAGCTGTGTATTCACACCAACTTAAATTGAGTCTTTCTTATTACTTCTATTCCTGTCTCATATTTGGCTTGAGCCAATCTAACAATCCTTTTCTAAGTTTCCGAGACAAAATGCATTTACTAGCATAGATTGAGTCTCCCAAATTTTATTCTTCATTTTTGTTGTCCTTCTTTCAAACGTTTGGCTGCTGTATACACCTGCCCTCATTCATGTGACTAAACAGCATTCTTAGTATTTTACACTGATTGTCTTAAACCATTATCCAGTGGTGGCATCCTACCAGTTCATGTGAACTGATTCTTAAAATTATAAAAAGTTAGGGAACTGGTTGTTGGATTATCCAAAAATAATCTTATATGTTAATAGTTGATATGTAATAGCTAAAAATATCATTAATACCATTGCTCTAAGTTCTGTGGAGACTGAAATAGGGTTTTCTATGATTAACATAATTTATTCTGATAAAAGAAATTGTCTTGAAGTTAAAAATGTGGCAAATGTTCCAGTCATAAATTTGATAGGTCTTCCATTGAATCTTTGGGACGGCAGCAATTCAGTTGAAATGTGGCTAAGAAACCATAACAAAGCTGATGACATTGGAGAAAAAATTTCAATCTGGAAATACCTTAATAAATATTTTCTATTAAATTATGAAAATGGTTTAATTCTTTTTGATTCTATAAAGTGATTTACTTCCATTCTCAGATTGAAAAGAAAATAAGCAGAACAGTTCCCTAAAGATTACCTGCCATTATAGAACTGGTTCCCAGAAATTCTGGATGCTATTATTGCTTATAAGGATTGAGTCTCACCAATGGTATGGTATTCAGACACTTTTAAACAGTATGCTGGGGTCATCTTCCCAGAAGGATACTATATCGACATCACCTCCTTGACAAATTGACCATAGTGAGATTTGAACTGGAGTCATATAGTAGCAATGCTAACATTATAAACACTTAACAATAAGCCTATATATATATATATATATATATATATTAATGCATGTTTCATTAAATAATATAGACAAATTTTGTCTATTTATTTTAAGTTCCTTTCATCTTGTCTGATAAGCTTAATAACATTATCATTGAAAGATGAAAGGAAATCACCATATTGATACATGTTTAAATCCAATCTAAGCTTTCAGCTTATATAAGCCATTATCAAAGATGATAATTACTTTTCAATATATCAACCAATACACAGACAAAACAATAATGATAGTCTGTTTTTGTTGCATGAAAAATTTCAAAGCAACGACAAACTCGTGTATACGAGACGCAGAAGCAAGAATCGTGTCGCAGTTCATGATGTCACACATGAACACGCGAGAGTGAAAACGTAAGTATTAAGTTAGGGAAGCCATTGGTATAGACCAATGGCTTCTGTTATCAATTATAGGTATTTAACAATATTTGTGGAGATTTCATAGTTTATTTTGTTCAGGTTAGGTTTCAACTGTTTTATGTATATAGCTTCAAGAATTTTTAGTTTTTGTTTATTGTTTTCATGTTTAAGTATAGTTGTGTTTTCAACAAGGATTTTTCAGAATTGTGTACACAGCCAGGCATGTTGTTTTAAATGCCTAAAGATGTTAGAGTTCAAATGTAGAGTCAAGTGTCGTGAAAGCGAGTTTGTGGTGTGACCAACATAAATATTATTTAATCCATTGGAGATACAATCTCCAAAAGGGCATTTGAATTTGTAAACTATCTTGGTTTTTTGCAAATCGCTAATGAGGAGGGGAGAAGAATCATTGAAAATAATTTCATTTTTCATCTTTCAATGATAATGTTATTAAGCTTATTAAGCTTTTCTTATGAGTCAACTCATCATAAATATTTGAATTCCATTCAATATCTCTTTCTGTGATGACAAAAGAAATCATCTTAAAGTGCAAAATGTGGCTAATCTAGTCATAAATTTGATAGGTCTTCCATTGTATCTTTGAGACTGCAGTGATTCAATTTGAATGTGGCTTATAAACCATTATTAAACCATAACACAGCTGATGACACTTGAGTTAAAAAAAAAACATTATACTTCTGAGGAGAAATATGATGAGAACAAAATTTCAATCTGGAAATATCTTAATAAATTATTGTTTTCCATTACATTATCAAAATGGTTTGATTCTTTTTGATACTATAAAGTGATTTGTTTCCATTCTCAGATTGTAAATTGCCAAATCCACAATCCCTCCTCTATTCAATAAATTTGAAGTCCTAAATTCTACAGCTGATAAGTTTGAATGATTTGCTTGGAAATTCTCATCCAATTCAACACTAGACTTCCAGAGTACCCACACCTGATTTTTCCATGAGAAATGAGGCTCTATTGAGTGAGATGAACATAACCCCATTGATGGTTTTGTACATCATCTCTAAATCAGACTCTCATAAGGCAACTGGTGGTAATGGGATACCAGCTGTAGTCCTAAAGAAATGTGCTCCTGAGCTGGCTCCACTTTTCTCCAAACTATATAACTATTGCCTTGCTGACTCTTGCTTTCAGACCTGTTGTAAGTTCTTATCTGTTGTCCCTGTTTTTAAGAACGCTGGGGACCCTTCCGACCCATCTAACTACTGTCCTATTAGTCTCCTAGGACACTTTGGCAAAGAATTAGAGGCTTTAATCAATGCTGAAGTGGTTAAGAACCTTACATCCCATGAGCTACTCTCTGACAATCAATATGTTTTCCATTTTGCTCGATCTACCACTGTTGTAACTGAATTTGTCTACCAAGCTCTTGATAATAATGGCAAAGCTTGAGCCATGGCTCTAGATATCTTTAAGATGTTTGATAGGGTTTGGCATGCTGGCCTTCTTTGTAACCCTCAGGGATATGGTATTATAGGATGATTATTTGATTTAATCAGATCAGTCCTGTAAAACCATGAAATGAAGGTTGTCCTAAACAGATTCTCCTCCAGTTCCTTTCATACAAATGCTGGTGTTCCCCAAGGTTCTATCCTGGGACCTATATTGTTTCTGAGCTTCATCAATGATCTTCCTGTTGTCATCAGTTCCCAAACAGGCATCTATGTAGATGTCACTACTATTTACTCCTGTCTCAATAGTAAATCGGACAAAGGTAACTTTGGTCTCATGTTTTTCACTGACATGCTGTGGAACATCTATATTGAATCAATAGCTACATCTACTGCAAGGAAAGTTGGTTCTCTGTGTTTTGCCAGGTTTTTCTCACCTGAGTTCATCCTTCAAACCTACAAATCTACCATTCGTCCTTGCATTGAATACTGATGCCATACATGGCCTGGTATCCCTGCAGTTCATCTCGAGGTCCTAGACAAAATCCAGAGATGGATATGCAATGTGATAGGTCCTGATCTGGTATCTAGTCTACAGTGACTTTCTTACAGATGTGATGTGGCTTCCCTCTGTCTTTTCTACAAATGTTTTCTTGTCAACTGCTTTGATGAGCTACTTTCACTGGTTTGCAAACTGCATGAATTTAAGCGTCCTAATAAGGCTGGCATCTCGGTCCCACCCTTTTACTGTTGAAACAGTTCAATGTAACTCTGCCTCTTCAACTCCAACAGTTTCTTCTCTCTCAGTGGAACTCCCTTCTACTTGCTTCTCTGATAGCTGTAATCTTCAAATATTCAAATGTAATGTCAATCGACATCTTCTGATGCCTTGATCCTGATCCTTGTCTTTCTCTATATCCTTTCCTAAAAAAAAACCCCTCTTTACTCTTGCTCTCACTCTCTGTAACACCTTGCATGCTAGTGGCACCCCTGCTTTGCTTGGGGTGAAATGCTTAAAAAACAATATGATTAGATTAAAAAAAGAAATGATTAAGCACATGTCACAAACTGAATAAGCATGCCTAGATCTATTATGACGTCTCTAATACGTATTTAGTTCTATTCTATTTATTTAGAATTTTTCTAGTTGAATTGTTCACCTATATTGTATATGATCCATTATTGTACATAATTAGGTTACAATAAAATTTGTATTTTATATAAATAATACCTTATGAAAATTGTGATGTAGTAGAGTGGGAGGTGGGGGGTGCAAAAACGTTTTCAGCGGTCTTGCTCCCAGATATACTAATTTAGTAACTTATTTAATGTTTATTGCAAATTCTTATATTTAATGACAGTTGTGCTTTTTTTAAAAAAATCATTTCATCCTAAGCAAGGCAATAAAGCCACTAAGATGCAAAGGGGGTTCCTGAGAGTTAAAAAATATAAAGAATATCTACTAACAAGGAGAGAGGACAATAAAAGAATTAAGAAGACAGTAAATAATGATTAATATTGAATTTAAATTTTTGAAGAGCAAAGTTGACTTGGAAGCAAGAAGTCAGAAATGAATTTCTCAATTGAGAAATGCAATAGAAAATTGAGATGTCGTTGAGTGAATGAGACCTTTGAACTGCTTGTACATATTAAATCTCCTTGGAGTTTGTCTATGTCAGTAGCACTGGTAGTTAATTTACTTAGCAGTTATAAAAATGAGTGACTGGCCAATCAGAGCTAATCTTATTGCTATGTAAAATGGATGCTTTAAAATATGAAAGAGTGTTCACCACTTCCTCTTTAAGCAAAGAGGAAAGCCTAGTTCCAGGAATTCAAACAATGTGGCAGTACCTCCCTCACTGCACTAAGAACAAAATTGATGGCTACCAATGCCGGCATGACACTGGTAATGGAGAATGTTCAATTTTTGTTTTTAGCTCATACGCATATGGATAAGCAGCATTAAACCATAAATGTCACATCCTAGCTCTTTTACTGTGGAGTGGGGAAGTGATGACATGGCATGTTGGCCTCCATGCAGAAATCACAGACCACCTCGTTTTTTTAAATGAAGGCTTGAAGGTACACCAACAAAAATGCTATGACAAAAACAATATTGATAAAGAAACTTATCTGAAAGAATCAATGTATAATAGAAAATTTCATAATTGAAATGCAAGCTTGAAGGCACATCAACCAAAATGATGTGACAAAAACAACAAAGATGAAGAAAACTGTTTGAAAAACTCAATGTATAATAATTGCAAAGCTTTGTGTTAATAATGGCAGTCAGAATGCAAAGAAGACAAACGAAAGGCTATGATAAAGATTACAAATCTCATTTGAGAGAATCAATGTATAATAGTAACAGCTCATGTCAAGTGTACAAACAAAAAAAATGAGGATAGGAGTTTGAATTATCTGTGAGATGGTTCAAATGTAGAAATTGGTGAACCAACCAACAAAAAGATTACATTGTTCCAAACCAATCCAAAGGCCAAGTCACTAAAAGGTTGACATGTTGACCACTAAGTCAAAGAGATGAAATAACAGACAGTGTAATCAATGAATAGGAAGACAGAATGATGGACATACTGATAGGCTGATATTTTTGAGAGATAAACATCCATACTTTGGTATCTGACTCATAAATGCAATCAAGTAATTAAGTAAAGAGGAAAAAATCTAATAAAAAAAAAGTGATTTTTCCATTAGTGAAAATTGTTGTCAATCATTCTTTTGTAAAGCTGGTTACCTTACACTAATGTCATGGCTTTCAGTACTATGCATTACTAATAACACTTCCATCAATATTACATCTATATCAAATTAATGTCTGATGCTGTCCCCGATAGTAATCCCATCAATGGACATATCCACACCTTTATATATATATATGTGTGTGTGTGTATTTGATTGAAGAGCATGGATATATTTCTTTCAAGAAGTTTTTTTATATAATTTTTCTTGTTTTATGACTTTTTAAGCTAATAGTTCAAGATGATAGATGTATTTCCCCAGTATCATCTCTCTAAATATTTTCCATCACTTTGGTCATCTACATATATATGGAGGCATGGTGGAGTAATGGATAGCGGCTTGGATTGAGGAATCGCAGAGCCGAGTTCGAATTCCAGTCGAATCCATTACATTCACTTACATGCTAATACCCTTGGGAAAGGTATGAATCCTCTTCCTCTCCCTCCAGCTATGGGTAAAATAGCAGGACAGACTGGGTTCTATAGCCTTGGATGGCAACTGGTCTAGGAGAAGGACAACTCTGAATTCAAAACCTGCGTAGGGTTGTTTGGGGACCTTGTAGCACGTAGTGCACCAGGTCTCTGTATTCGTCCCTTCAAAATGTGTGGATGGTCCTGCACAAAGCCTTCACCACTATAATCAAATCTCATGTGCCGGTGTCGGGTTGTCGGTTTTCTGGAAACTGATCTGCTTGACCCTCATACATCAAATTCGACGGGAGAGTCGACTATATATATATATATATATATATATATATATATATATAAAACGCATTTTCTTTAGACAGATTAATCACTCATTGCCGAGCATTAGTGGAAGTTGTAGGTGTTCATATTATACAGTTGGTGAAAAATGATTTAAAGGAATCTGGAGTAGTGAATTGACATGAAATTTTATGTGAAGATTGTTAACAGTATGAGAGAAATATTAGCTCCATTGAAAATGACTTATTCTGAACATGCTATGAAGAAATTGAATATTTTTGAGTAACACAGGTGGTTCACAGAAAGGCAAGAAGATGTGCAAGATAATATAAGAAGTCGGTAGCCAAAAACACAAAGAAGTGATGAACGTGCTTATTTGGAATTACTGGAACTCTGGACTGACAAGTGGATTCTTTGCCAGGAGACATTAGAAGTTAAAAGGAATCCATTACAAAAATAGGCCATCTATTTTATTCAGCAGACTTAGCCCTCTGTGAATTTTTACTCTTTCCAAAACTGAAAAAGTGCCCAGAAAGGCCAAATATTTCCTGACATCTCTGACATCCAGCAACATGTGACTACATTACTGAAAGGTATTTCAGAAAACAAGTTCCAAAAATGTTTTGAACAATGGCATTATTGTCTTTCAGAGATCATCTCTTCACAAGGGGAGTAATTTAAAGGTCATAGCTGCTAGTAGTGACCAGATAAGACAACTTTTCTCCAACAGAACCATTCTATAAATTAAAATGTCACAATCCATATATATATATATATATATATATATATATATATGATAAAATATAGTTTTAAGGTATGCTGTATTTATGGATTAAAGTGTTTAATATCAGGAACAGAGCTTATGTAAATATAAAAGTGGACACTGAAGTTGCCACCCAGAGGTGACAGTTTGTTTCATGATGAATGCAATCATATATGACAGGGTGTAAAAATATTCTTGAATGACCATCTGAAAAATATTACAAAATTCTAGCAATAAAAGGAACAAAATTTTTGTTGGAAGAATATATTGATTTTAACATTGGCACCCCATTCTGTATATGTATATATATATATATATATATATATATATATATATATATATATATATATATATATATAATTATTTATTTAAAAATATGATTCAACAAGCTACATAAGAGTTCTCATGTTTCAAAACAAGAGCCAAAAACTTCAATATCATTATTTGAATTAAATTGAATTAAAGTACTAAGCTCTGTTCTATCTCCAAGCAAAATTTTTTTTGAATAACTTATTTCTGAAATTTACATGTTTTATAAGCATATTCATTATTGAAATCAAAATTTCTATGGTAACGGCTAGAGCAATTGTTTAAAGAAAAAGGGGCATCCATAGTCCTAATAAATAGTTTAAATGCCTTACAAAAAAAGATAACCCTTTATGAAGTCGTCAAAAAACAAATGTTAGTGATTTACGACAGTTTTTATATACACAAAAACCTTTCAGAAAAAAATAAAATAAAAAATAAACAAATCTCCATAGACACTTAACCAGACTAGCATTGTCATCTTCTGCTTTAAATTTAGACACCCCAACCTTACCCTGACTTGACATCTTTGAATGTAACTGAGATATTGATACAAATTATTAACTCCTTACACCCCTTTTTCTTTAAACAATTGCTGCAAAGAACCTCCTACAACTAGAACTTCATTCTACTATCAACAAGCTGACTGGGACTCATTCCGTGACTTCCTCCACGATGTCCCCTGGGATGTTTTCTTTACTTTGTCTTTACTTTCCCCCGTCCAAGAATGTGCTTCTGAGGTCTCATCCTGGGTTAAAGCTGGAATCGACACTTTCATCCCCTCAAAGAAATATAGGGTGTAGTCGTACTCCTCCCCTTGGTCCTCCGCTGCTTGCTCAGTCGCCATTGCCCATAAGAACCACTTCTTTCACCTATTCTGTAGTGACATGTCTGACTGCAATAGACGTCTCTTTGCCTCCGCCTGTAACGAATGTAAGCATGTCCTCAACAAAGCTAAGTCACTATTTGCTGCTTGGATGAAGGAGCATATTGCATCTCACAAATTTGGCTCCAAAGATTATTGGCATCTCTGCAAGAGCGTACTGAACAATAGCAAACCCTCTATACCTCCTTTGTTCAACCAGTTCAATGCTTTGCTTGGAAATTTTCATTCAACTTGACACTTGACTCTTCCAGTGTACCCATATCCAACTTCTCTCTTAGAACTGAGGCCCTATTGAGTGGGTTACACATAACCCTGTCTTTGTTATTGGGCGTTATCTCCAATTTAGACCCCAACAAGGCTAGCAGTGGGGATGGCATACCAGCCATTGTCTTGAAGAAATGCATGCCTGAACTGGCGCCCGACCTCTCTAAACTATAAAATTACTGCCTCAAGGAATCTTGTTTTCTTGACTGCTGGAAGTCCTCTTTGATTGTTCCTGTCTTCAAGAACTCTGGAGACCCCTCTGACCCTTCTAATTTCCATTTTATCAGTCTCCTACCCCTCTTTGGCAAAGTCTTTGAATCCCTAATCAATGCCAAAGTGGTTAACCGCCTTACATCCCATGATCTGCTCTCAGACAAGCAATATGGCTTCCACTTTGCCCGATCTACAGCTGATGTGCTTACGGCCAGCACTGAAACTGTCTACCAAGCTCTTCAAAATAATGGGGAAGCTCGTGCCGTGGCCCTAGACATCTCCAAAGCATTTGATTTGGCATGCTGGTCTTCTTTGCAAGCTCCAGGGTTATGGTATTATGGGTTTATTGTTTGACCTAATACAATCATTCCTGTCAAACTGTGAATTCTAGGTCGTTTTCAATGGATACTCCTCCAGTTCCTATCCCACGAATGCAGGTGTTCCTCAAGGCTCCATCCTGGGCCCTACTTTATTCCTTATCTTCGTAAATGACCTTCCTGATGCCATAGATTTCCAAGTTGGCATCTATGCGGATGACACCACAATTTACTCCTGCCTCAAAAACAAATCTAGTGCTGCTGACAAAACTAACCTGGCCATGTGTTTCAAAAAAGACCTCCAATTGGTTGTGAACTGGGGCAGGAATTGGCTGGTCAACTTTAATGCCTCAAAAACAAAACTGCTCTCTATTAATCACCACAGAGATACTTCCCTGCCCTCCATTAGAATGTCTGACACTCAACTTCTTGAGAGCACCTCTCTGTGGCTGCTCGGTCTCACGCTGACTGCTGACCTGAGATGGAATAAATACATTGAGTCAATTGCTCTGTCCACCACAAGGAAAGTATTGCTGCTGCCATATATGGTCTGGAGCCCCTTCTGTTTGCCTCAGGGTTCTTGATAAGATCCAGAGGCAGATATGCAATATAATTGGCTCTGTTCTGGCATCTTGTCTACAGTCACTTTCTCACAGACTTGCTGTCACCTCACTCTGTCTTTTTTACAAATACTTTCATGGTAATTGCTCAGAGGAGCTGCATTCGCTGGTTCCCAGACTTCATGTATTCAAGCGCCCATGAGGCTGGCATCCCACTCTCACCCTTTCACTGTCAAAACTATTAAATGTAGCCATCTCTTCTACTTCAATAGCTTCATATCTCGCACCTCTCGCCTGTGCAACTCCCTTTCCTATTCCAGTCTCCCTGAGAGCTATAATCTCCAACTATTCAAATGTAATGTCAATTGACATCTCCAGTTGCCTTGATCTATCCACTATCCTTCTCCTCATCCTTTCCTCTATCAGTCCTATCTGATCTTGTTACAAATCTTCTGTAACCCCTTAGTTGGGGTGAATCGCTTAATATAAATATATATATATATATATATATATATATATATTCATACATGTTTCATTAAATAATATAGACAAGTGTTGTCTATTTTATGTAAGTTCTTTTCATAACATATATACACACACACACACAACAGTTCAAAAGTTTGAAGCCACCACCAGAATTAACATGGTATGAATTTGACAGAAGACTGAAAAAAAAAAGATCTCTTAGAGTCATTGAAAAAGGAATAGAATCAATTAGGAAACTTATACTTTGAGAAACTTACACAATGAATGCCAAAAAACTGTGCTGCAGTAATCAACATTAAAGGAGGATATTTTTACGAGATCAAAATTAAATGATAAAATACTTTTTTCTTTTTTGTCATAATAAAAGCTCCAAGAAAAAAAATCAAGTCCCACTTTTTTTTTAGCATGAATAATAATTTTCTCTTACATTGGTGTCAATTTAAAAAAAAAATTACCATGGGTGGATTGAAACTTTTGAACTATATATATATATATATATATATATATATATATATATATATATGAATAAAGACAAAAGGAAAACTTTCCTCCTTTGATGGACTTTATCAAGGTAAATAATCATGCAAAGTGCATCGAAGTATGTAATACGCTGCTAAAGAAAAATTTTTTATTTTGCCTTTATTCATAGTGTCTTTTGTGATGCCAATGAATACTCATTGTCACTTTTATAATGCTTGTTGTAGTAGAGACTTTGTAATCGCAGATACAACTATAATATGGCATTGAATAATACAGGTGTCAGGTGCCTTCAATTAACACTTGCATTAATTATATTTTCTTGATAATACTTGCTTGAACTGTAATTCTTATAGTGATCCAAACAGAGAAACAGTATAGTCGATAGAGTAGAGAATAGAAGTCTGTATAGTAATAGAGGATAGACTATAAATGTGATCCAAATAGTAATAGAGGATAGAATATAAAGTAGCAATTGTTTAGATATTATGTTACTTTCTATTTATGTGTTTTCTCTTTGGTCATGTGGTCTACTTAAATCAATAATGGGATTGGCTGTGTTTGCTCACTGCCGATCTATGTTCAAACTCAAGTGTTGGCAGCAACACTTTATTCCTATGTAACAGTGTCTTTCTGCAGATATATTTTATATATATATATATATATATATGACAAAAAATGTATGAAAAATGAAAAAAGTTTTCATATGATGGGTTTCATCATTTAAGACTTTGTCAGACTGAATTTGCGATGTTGATGTCAGATTCAGTACAAAGTATGAATGGATGAAATGTGTCACTGTTATGATGTTGATTTGGGGTGAGTAGAGACAAGCGCCAAATAACACGTAACAATAAAAAGGGTTTTAATAGGTTGGTAAAAAGGTACAGAAATCGCCTGAGTAGTCAATAACTAGCTCAGCTAAGAACTTCTCTGTCTATCTGTCTTCTCCATGTCAACTGACATGCCACTATTTAAAGTCTTTGTTCACAGACGCAGACAAGTTCATCTTCAAGAGGGGTGTTAGGTTTCCGACACAACAGTCACACAAAAACTTTTTCTACTTTGTCATATATTTTTCTTCAATATTGTTCTTGATATATGAAAATATATATCATTATCTCATATACATTATTTACCTTGTCATATATATATATATATATATATATACGGGGTGTAACAGCAAAATTGTACAAATCATGTAACAGCATGGGACTATTGTTCGCCCAACAAAATATTTAATATCTAAAAAACTAAATTGAGTTTTTTTTCCAGGTTTCCAGATAAGATCATGAGCCATCTTGACATCATTTGTCACAAGAATCACTGTAAAACCCTTTGAGTTATCCAGCTAGAAAGAGAACAGGTTAAAATCATTTTATGTCAGCCCTACTATATCTTCTCAACTGAGCAATGGTGGGAGGAAAAAGATCATTCAAGCCTTCAGTAATTCATGCTCTGAATTCCATCTTCAAAGTTCATTCAAGAACAATCAAGAGAACAGTGAATAAGTTTAAAAAAGCGGGAACAGTAGACAGGAAAACTGCATCAGGAGGTCACAACAGGAAGGGAGATCATCATTTCAACTTATATTCTTACTGTTCAAAGTTAAGTTCAGTAGTGTTATAAAAACCTGGGAGAATTCTAGTAAGATATCTTTAATCATTTCTAAGATACAACAGTTCAAAGCTTAATCTAACAATCAGACAATTTTCCTGTTACACCAAATATATACATATATGTGTGTGTGTGTGTGTGTGTATATGTATGTTATATATCTGTTATTGTTGCTGACAATGGAATTGACAGGTTGAGTTTAAATTCCAGCCACTGCATAACGTAGTCAGACTTATACCATTGAGAAAGGCATAGAATAATGAAAAAGATTTAGATCTTGAGTATTCTGGAGGGCAGCCAGTCGATATGAAGGATAACACTTATTTCACTACATCCAGCCTGGCAGATTTAGGACCATTGATCTGCAAATGTAGGGAGCTTCGAATCAGTTGTTGAAGGATATAAATAAAAATATACCTTGCATTAAACTTTACTACATCATCAGAAGATTCTGAGAAATGGAAAATTTGCCTATTCTTCTAATAACACAGAAATTATTCTTTTGCTGATGTAAAAATCATAATTATTCAATGGTGAATAGAATGGGATTTGCTTAGTTTAATATTCAGGAAGTATTGAACATCAGTATTTGTCTGTTTTTATTAATATTAAGGAAGTACTGCAGTATATTGCTGGAAGTATTGAAATATATTAAGGAAGATGCAGAACAGCACAATAATTTTGTTATTATATAAATACTATTTAATTATTTAAATATTATCATCATTTTTTGATGGTATGTGTAAAAAGGTTATGACAGTCATAATAAAGTATCTCTTTACTATTTTCATCACTAATACCATCATCAAAAGAATGAAACAATGCTGTCATCAATACTAGTATTAAATCCACATAATCTTGATCATTATCCAATCATGGACATTTTTATTTTCAACCACGGTCGGCTTTTATCAAGATTTCTATAATGATGTGGACTGCAAAGAAATTTCTACTGACTCAAGGATTCCTTTGATAATGTCATTCCAATGTTTGTATGGTATGATTTATTGTACAGAAGACCGAAAGCACTACTTGTCCTCATCATTGATTCATTCAAAGTCAGCATTGCTTGAGGAAATAAATATTAAAAACCGTGAAGGATAAAATAGAATGGATAGCATAATGACATGAGCATTTCAAGAGAAAAGATGAAAGACGACAAGGAAATTGGAGATTTGGCCAAAACTGTTGCACTAAGTACTTACCACAAATAAACACACACACATACATACATATATATATGTGTGTGTGTGTGTGTGTGTGTGTGTGTGTGTGTGTGTGTGTGTGTGTGTGTGATGGTCTCTCTCATTGTCTTTGACATATGAGAGTTTAACAGTTCAGCTCCAAGAACTGAACAGTTTATCTATTCTAGTAGTGAAGCTGTGTACAGAACACTCCACACTTTTTAGAAGAATTGTACATTAAACTTTCTGAGATTGGCACTAAGGCCTAATAAAATACTTTACTAATTACTCTAAATAAATATTCTTAAAGACTCCACTTTCATTTTCACCTTCTTTTTCCTTTCTGGGAGTGCAACTAAGGTCCAATAAAATAGAATTCTTGACACATGAACTACTTAACATTTTGTTGTCATGAAATACTTAACACCCTATTGTCATAAGCTACACTCTCTAAAACATGACACTGTCCAATGGAGTTCACACTAACTATTTTTATATTTTTACCCTTAGTTTTTAAATATATATATATATATATATATATATATATATTAGAAGTCTGTCTGAAAAGTAATGGGACTGATCACGTTTTTTGATGTGAGGAGCACTGTTCACAGAAAGTTCTTACCACATGGCCAGATGATCAATCAGCATGCCTACAAAGAGATTCTGTAGCATTTGGTATTTTTGGTCTAGGCAAGTTGACATTAATTACACTGATTAAAAATATAAATAACAGGAGTGTCAACTCAAAACGTATATCTATTAAAAATAACATTTAAAGTAATAAGAAATATATATGTGTGTGTGTATGTGTGTGTATTATACCTCAGATTACTTTGATAGACATTGAACTGAGTGTCCTTCAGAGAGGCCAGGTGCATCAGCAGGTTTCTCTGAGAGATGACATCCCAACCACCAAATACAGATATGTGTTTCACCTGATGTTACTTTCCCCAACATATAAACAGACGGCTAACCCAACTTCACCTGAGATGTGCATGTGTGGAAAAAATATGACAGATAGATATATAAACATTCAGCCAAAAAGGAAAAACAAGAAAATTTCTTTTGATCAAATGAGACATTGAATCCATTTATGTATGTATTTATTTTTGACACATGAAAGACTGTGTAGACCTCACCACAATTTTCAGAAGAGCTGATGACTGAGAAATGATGCACAATATGCCATGAAATCTCAAAGTAGTCATTCTTCAGGTTTTAACTCACTTTTTCTTTATATAGACTGGTTGTCAACTAAGGCTTGAGAGCCATGTTTTCTTTACTCTTTAATCAATAGCTAATGGGGAAGAAATTGGATACATATGTTTCCTAAGGTTATTTGTACAAAATTTGTACTTGGCATAGTGTTGCCACTTTCTGGTGTCAGGCTGTCAGTTACTAGGTACTGAGCTTCTTGACCCTCATACATCGAATACAATGGGAGAGTCGAATATATATATTTTTCTTTTTCAATTTTGTTTTCAAAATATTTAATTGAAAAAAAATTGAAAATATCATTTAGAACCGGAACCCCCTGAAGACTGGAAATTTTACCAAGAAACTTTGAAGTTGGGATAAAATTGATATTTCAAAGTTAAATAATCTTTTCATATAATGTTTTATATATATATATATATATATATATATATATGTGTGTGTGTGTGTGTGTGTGTGATGTAGTGTTTATTAGTACAGCAAGTTGCAACACTATTCCATATAATCTTTTCATATAATACTATTAATGCTCTATTTTTAATATTATTTTAACATTTTTAATATTGAGCATTATACTTAAAAATATCTGATGTTTCTTAAATCTTATATATATATATATATATACAGGGTGCCGTTTTATATTTTTTTATTTTTCATGTGCATATTGTTTGTTTTTTGAACTTGATGAAAGAGTGAAAAAAATGAAAAAAAATGAAATTAATTATTAAACTTATACTTTCAGAAAATTTTGCGACAAATGCCAAAAATTTGTGCTGCAGTAATCAAGGCTAAAGGAGGATATTTTGACGAGAGCAAAATTTAATCAAAAAATGCTTTTTTTCTTGTCACAATAAAAATCTTAATAAACAATTTTTGAACTATGTATAATAATTTTCTCTTTTTAAAGTACAAAACAAAACTTTTTGGGCAATTTAAAAAATTACCAGGGGTGGCTTAAAAATTTTGAACTGTAGTGTCTGATAAAACTCTTCATGAGTCCTAAAGTGATCTTGTAAATTAGTTTTGAAAAAGGCACACAATCATCAATTTTATTTTGGATTTGTTTGATTTTATGACTAATAATTCTAGTATTTATAGTCATTTTTTCATAGTTTATGTGATACAGTATTTTTATGCTATTGGTAAGGATTTGTTGGTTGGTGATATGCAATTTAATTAAATTATTATCAAGTAAATGGCATATTTAATTAAGTGGCTGAGTTATTTACTATGGCTCATCAATCTTTTGCATGTTATTTAAAGCCAGAAAATATATTTTTAGATTGTAATAATAATTTAGTGATACAAGTTTTGTTAATTAACCCATAGCAGGAGGGAGAAGAAATGGATTCATACTTTTCTCAAGAATATTTGCCCATAATTAAATATAATGAACCCAACTGGAATTGGAACTTCCAGTTTTCCAATTAACAATTCCAACCATTATCCATTACACCACCCACACATCCAAGCTTACAACACCTGATATTCCTAAGCATTTACCCAGTATATGTTGAATACGTCTGGTGAGAAGACACATCCTTGTCTTACATCCCTTTCTATTTTTGTATACTTATTGAATTCATTTTCTATCCATATGCAGGTGGTTTGCTGCCAGTATAGGTTCTGGATTATTCTAATATCCTTCCCAAAGATGTCAAGGTTACCTAGCAGTTGCAAAAGTTCTTTGTGACATACTTTATCAAAAGCTTTTGCATAATCTATAAAACACAGGTACATATCCTTCTGCATTTGTATTGCTCTTTCTGATATCATTTTGAGCATAAATATTGCATTCATTCTTGTATTGTTTTTAAGAATCTTGCATTGTTGTTGTCCTATTTCCAGTCTAATTCTGCTGTGATCTATTCACCAGAATTCAGATATGTTTTGTTATATGGCTATGAAGTTGATTGTCTGATAGGGTTCACCCCAAATATTAGGATTTCTTAAAGTTTATAATTAATGTGAGGAGGCACAGTGGAGTAATGGATAGTGGCTTGGATTGAGGAATCAGAGAGCCGAGTTCAAATTCCAGTCGAATCCATTACATTCACTTACGTGCTAATATCATTAGGAAAGGTGTGAATCCTTTTCTTCTGCTTCCAGCTATGGGTAAATAGCAGGACAGACTGGGTTCTATAGCCTTGGATGGCAACTGGTCTAGGAGAAAGAAAACTCTGAATTCAAACCCGGAGTGGAGCTCCTAAGGTGAATGGACAGCACTTTGTGCTACCTTCTGGCAACTCCTGCAGCCATGCTGGTTCCAAACTGTATTGGTTTATCCTCTCCTTTGGACTCTGCTAGCAAGGCTGAGAGGGGGAACTACATGTCCAGACAGCCCTAGTTTTCCATATATCCTGCCCAAGCTCATTGTCTCTCGAGATGGATGGATGCTGACAAAGACGGCGATAATTAATGTACAAATTGGGTCAAATAGGGAGCTTGAATAAAGTACCCTTAACATTTGATAGGCCATTCAATAGTTTCTTTTTAATATACCTTGCTGTGTGGAGAGGGGGGGCTCTTCTTTACCATCATATATAGTAACAGATTAATAAGTCTAAGGAATACAGAATTTAAACCCAACTGTCTGAGGTAAAATATGAAAAAAAAATGAAAACAAAAATCTCTATGTACAACACCCTTCTCCTCAGCTCTTTACAAAAGTCTGATTATACATTTCCTGTTCAAGACAAAGCTGTCCAGATTGCATTTCTTCAAGTACCTTCCATGCACTTGTGGTCTTATCCAATCAAATCCCAGGACAGATCATATAATTTAGCAGTTTTAAGCTTTGCCGCTGTGTTTTAGATAAGCACTCAACTGTGACCTCACCATGCATAGCAAGGACCCTAGTTTCTTGTTAATTCAGCTGTTCCCTTGGAGGCAGTTTAGCTGAGTATAAAACAAGTATGCAGCTAATCCCAAAAAGTCAGAAAAGCAATCATCTCCGCTAACACCTCCAAGATGGTAAAATTCTTCCACTTTAACAACTGCTATCTGATTCTGGTTTTCCAATATAAATTCTGTGAAAGAAAGGATGAATTGTTTAGACATGGCTTTCTTCAGATTAAAATGATTAATGCGTGATGCGGACATTGCTCTAAGTGCAACAGAGTAGCCAATCAATAGAATCAATAGATTGATGAATCTTTGAGCAAAAATAATCCACTGTGACATTTATTTATGAATCATCACATCGGTATAAAGGGAGATTACTATCAATGGAATTACAAGCCAATCATAAGTGGAATCATGCTTGGAAATCAACCATACTCTTGTTGACCAGTTTGCATGTGTATCTTGTGCTTGATATCCAGTGAAAGCCCAACACACTTGTCTATGCAACCGACACACTGAGTAAAAATTTGATCCTTATTGGGTGCTCGGCACAATGAGCCTTGTGCCAGATTAAGCTAATGCAGTGTTTATTGGTATGGAAAATGAGAGCAGCATGCTAAGTCAAACTTCTGCAAAATTACCTTGGGAAAAATATGTATCCATTTTTTTTTCTCTATTGTTTAAAAAAAAAGGAAGACTTGGCTTTCTAGCCTTGGTTGGCAACCAGTCTAGGTAAATTTCTTTCTTTTTTTTATACTAAATGTTCATCTAATATAAGATTGAAAAACCACTCAATTTAATTTTGAAACTTTTGTAGGTTATTTAAAACTAGAAAATATTTCAGAATTTTTTTGAGATGATAATGATTTTCTGATACAAGTCCTGAAATTTAACTCCTAGCTGGAGGAAAGCAGAAGTGAATTCATATCTTTCCTCAGCATATTTATGCATAAGTGAATATAATGAATCCAACTGGAATTTGAACTCGGCTTTCCAATTTCTCACTCCATGTATGTACCCACCTTTTCTCCCCCAGCTGTGGGTTAATTAGTAAGGCATGTATCATTAAATTATTATTATCTTAAAAAATCATACAATCTAAAACTATTTTCTGTCCTGCAATTAAATCTTTCTTTTTGTCCATTTTCAATGCAAAATGCATGAAAGTAAGGTGACTTCCCAGATACACATCAATATATATATATATATATATATATATATATATATATATATATATATATATATATATATATAATAAAATTCCATTTTCTTGATGTATTGATAGACACTAATAATAATAGATTTACTACCTCCCCATATAAAAAGACAACTAATTCTAAACTATAAAAACACATGAACTCTAAACTATAAACATTAAACAAACTCTCATTAATAATGACTTTGCTAATTACATCATTGATGAACAAATTAAATGAGCCTTTAGAAATATTAACATAAATCAAAAAGAACATAAATACATTCTCAAATAACCCTAAACATATCAACCGACTATACCATAGACAAAATCATTCTAACTATAAACATATGGGAAAATCCTAAAAAATGTCATAAGTACTAATAAATTCACTGATCCCAGCAAAAAAAAAAAAAAATAAAACTAATTACATATTATACTAAATTTAACAGAACCAACTTAATCATATGCAATAACTCTTCTCCGTCAACTTGTTTTTTTTGAAAAGACCAAAATTGTATATTAGTTTAAACGTCCTTTTGGAGATTGTATCTCTGACAAAAAAGTAAGTATATATGTTGGCTTGGTGACAACAACATTATCAAAATGTCTTACACTCCATTTGTTGAATACAATTTCTACTGCACAACATTTAAAGACACATTCCTGTCCATCTTCACAATACAAGAAAATACTTGTTGACAACACCAATATACTACACTTGAAAATAATTAAAAAAACATCAAATTCTCAAGCACCTCTATAGCAAAAGCAACCAACACTGAACAAAATTTATTACAAGTGTAGCAAAAAATTTTTGAAATGCATTTGAACAAAATTTAATGCTATTTTATATTTGTAACATTTCTGGTTACCCACCGCCTAACACTGAGATGCTTGTTTTGGAAAAGATATCATAGCTACAACTGATAAATTTAACATTTTAAATAATTGTAACAGAGCGTCTTCATGCTTGTTTTAAAAAATCACCATCACAATGATCACAGTTACAATATGTTTGTCTTTGCAATTCACCCCTGTGGATGATATTGGAGGTGATTGAAAGTACTTGGGTTAACAAAAACTATGGTGCATCCTTGATGAATTTCAACTAATGATCAGCTAATCAAGAAGCTAATTAGAGAACTAGAAAGGATTATTATAAAAATAGACATAATATATCTATATTATTCAATGAAACATGTTGAAATGAAGATATGCTGCCTAAATATACATTTATATATATGATAATATACATTACAGTTGAAAAGTTTGAAGCCACCCCCAGAATTAGCATGGGATGAAATTGGCAGAAGAGTGAAAAAACTGAAAAAGAGCTCTTACAGTCATTGAAAAAAGAATGGAATTAATTATCAAATTTATACTTTGAGAAACTTTTGCAACCAATGGCAAAAATTTGTGCTGCAGTAAACAATGTTAAAGGAGGATATTTTGACGAGAGCAAACTTTAATTATAAAATATTTTTTTTTTCTTTTTGTCATAATAAAATTTCTAATAAAAGAAAAAAAAAAACAGGTTTCATTTTTTTTAACCATGTATAATAATTTTCTCTTATGTAAAGTACAAAACAACTACGTTTCAGTCCAATTTCAAAAATTGCCTGGCACACCAGGCAATTTCTTAAATTGGACCAAAAAGTAGTTGTCCTCAAACTTTTAAACTATAGTGTCTAACACTATATCTATATCTCTCTCTCTATCTCTCTCTATATCTATATATATATATATATATATATATATATATATATAATATATTTGACATTTGGAAAAACGTTCATGAAAGTATATTTTGAAAATAATTTATTTTAAACGCACACAAATGCATACATACACAATGCATTTTTTGTTATTCATCTGATGAAGTCATATAGGCAAAATGCATTATCAGATATTATTTTCAAAACATACTTTCATGAACATTTTTCCAAATGTCAATAACTTATAACTCTTTCAAGATCACATACCCAAATTTATATATATATATATATATATATATATATATATATGTGTGTGTGTGTGTATATATATATATATATATATATATATATATATATGTGTGTGTGTGTGTGTGTGTGTATATATATATATGTACTTTTTTTCATGCAAATATTGTGTTAGACATAGTGATATGAAATAGACACAACATAATCTAGTATTTTTTATAAATAAATTAAATAAATATATATATATATATATATATTTTTAGGAAATGGATTAAATTCAACATATATATTTTTAGGAAATGGATTAAATTCAACATTGTTATTTTTATTTATTTTGCTTAAACAATATTTTTGATGGATACTCATATTCAAGTAGAAGCTCTTAAACAGTATTTTTTATCAAACTATTTTTGTATTTTTCTGACAAGATTTCTCGAATATTCAGGCTGGTAGCTGTAGTTGGATAAAAAATACTCTTTATGTATATTTATTATTAATATATATTTCATCACTCTGTTATTTTACCTTGAGCATTATTTCACTAACAGTAATGTGTGATTATGTATATATATATATATATATATATATATATATATATATATAGATAGATAGATAGATTTGTAAATGTGCAAGACAGACTTTAATGAGAAAAACCTTCTGGCATGACAGTCACCCAACTTTCCTTTCAGTAGATGCAGCTATTGATTCAATGTAGTTTTTCTACTTCATGTCTTAAAAAAGTGAGGCTAAGAAGGTATAGTGTATTGCTCTCCAGAAGTCTAACATCAGCCATGCTGATGGCAGGCAGGAAAGTTTCTCTATGGTGGTTAAATGAGAGCATGTTCATTTTGGCGTCATTAAAATTTACAAACCATTTCCTGCCCCAGTTAACCACTGACTGGAGGTCCTATTCAAGAGCAATGGCCAGTAAATGGTAGTGTCATCTTCATAAATACTGTTGTGGAGTGTTTTTGCAGTGGTGGCTTGTATTTGTACTAAATCAGTCCTAAAATAGGTTCGACGTACAAAACATTAGGAACTTGAAATAATAAGCATTATGCAGAGTAACCTTGTGGTGGTCGCTGATACTTTCGTATTCGACTAACTGTCGTCCGACATCGACTCCCTGCCTGAATGACTGACTGAATGACTCGTTACTTTTACTACTCCTACTTATTATAGGTGTGAGAGTCTATTAACTATAGAATAGGTGTGTTTCACCATAACAAATACCTACTTCATAACTTATGACATCAGGAAGAGCATTGATGAAGATTAGGAACAGCATAGGACTTAGGATAGGGCATTGTGGGACATCTGCATTCATGTGAAAGGATTTGGAAGTGAGCTCCTTCAAAATGACCTTCATTTCGTGATTTGATAGAAATGATTGGATTAAATCAAACAATTGTCCTGTAATACCATAGCCCTAGAGCTTACAGAGAAAGCCAGTGTGCCAAACTCTGTCAAACACCTTTGAGATATCAAGAGCCACAGCGCAATTTTTGCCGTTATTATCAAAAGCTTCATATATATATATATATTCAATGATGGCTGTGAACACATCAGTGGTGTCTAGCAAAACTGAAACCATATTGTTTTTCAGCGAGTAGATGATGAGTGGTCAGATATTTAATTACTTTAGCATTAAAGCCATAAATACTTTGCTGAAAAGAGGTAGGAGACTAACAGGGTGATAGTTATAGGGGTCAAAAGGTTCTCCAAAGTTCTTAAAAACAGGAACCACAAAAGATTTTCAACAGGCTGGAAAGCAGGAAGCAGTGAGGCAATAGTTTTAGAGTTTGAAGAGAACCGAAGCCAACTTGGGAGCACAATTCTTTAGGATGATGGCTGGGATCCTATCACTCCTGCTTGCCTTATGGGAGTCTAATTTCAGAATTATTTCTGAGACTAGTGATGGATTTATTTGCATATCATTCAGTAGAGTCTCTGTTCTATTGGAAAAATCAGGTGTGGGTACTCCAATTGAGTTGAGTGTTGCGTTGGAAGAGATTTTCTGAGCAAAGCATTCAACCTTATCTGCTGTAGATGTCAAGACTTTGAATGGATTGAATAGAAGCAAACTGAGGATTTAATGTTGTTCAGCACACTCTTGCAGTGCCGCCAATAATCTCTAAAGCTGAACTTGCAAGATGCAATACATTGTTTCATCCTATCAGCAAACTGTAACTTTGCTCCTTTGTGGACAAACTTGCATGTGTTATGAGCAGAGACAAAGTGACATCTATTGCAATCAAACATGTTGCTCTGGTACAGCTGGAAGAAGTGATTCCTTTGGCCTATAGCATCTGAACCTACAGGTGAGAACCAAGGGGATGAATGTGATTTAACTCTGTTTCCTTGCTAGAATGAAAGAATATATATATATATATATATATACAGGGTGCGAGTGTTATTTGAGGACATTTTTAGTATGTTAAATAAACAGCAATATCTTAGCAAACAATGTATATATTTAATTCAAATTGACACAAATATCCTTCATGCTACTTCTTTATCTAATTATTCTATGAAATCACCTTTGGCTTCAATGATTGCTTCTATTCAGGCTCAAAACCGTCCACAAGCTGCAATTAAGTGGTCCCTATTCATTTTGGACATCACCTGGATAATGGCGGCCTTCAGTGCAGCTATGGTACTATGATGATGTCAATTAGTCTCCCTTTCAACAATGCTCCACACATAATAGTCCACTGGATTTAAATCTGGCAAGTTAGGGTGCCACATGTTGTGGGGTCACATGATTGTAAAAATTCTCTGATAACCAGTCCTGGGTTAGAATTGTTTTGTGAGAAGGTGCAGGTATATATATATATATATATATATATATATATATATATATATATATATAGGTAAATAATTATTTGATAAGTATATCCACGATAGGTTAAAAGTTTGGGGCCATTCTTTAGATTCAATACTAAAATTGGCTTAATTAAATCCTGCTAAACTAGGAGGCTGGAATACTGAATTTTTTTAGAAAGGCTTTACCTAAAATTTAAAATCCGTTAGCTCTAAGATTATGATATGCCAGGTAGATTAGGCAAAACAACCTAAAATCTTAAGGAAAATTTATGCAGTAATCGGTTAATTTCTTCTTCTTCATCATCATCATCATCAATAATAATAATAATAATGATGATGATGATGATGAATATATAATAAAACTCTTCATGAAGAAACAGTCACTATGGTGAGTGATTTCATTTTTTAGATGAGTAGTCAAAATCCAGAGGGTGGCCACAAACTTTGTCTTTTTGTTGAACAGCTGACCCTGATGAGCAGTATTACTAGAAACATATTAGTAACTGTAGTACATGTATGCATTTTTATATCATCGCTCATTAGTGTTAGTGAAATAATGCTCAATGTAAAATAACAGAGTGATAAATTATATATTAATAATAAATATACATAAAACTACATCTACCATCCTGAATATTCAAGAAATCTTGTCAGAAAAATAGAAAAATAGTTTGATAAAAAATACTGTTTAAGAGCTTCTACTTGAATATAACATTTACAAAATTCTATTATTTATATATGGAGAAACACACTTACATGTATGTGCATGAGAGAGAGGGAAGGAAAATAAAAAGGGGATAAATGAAAAGGAAAAACAGTGAAATATCTTACAATAAACTTTATCAATTCCAATGACCTCAGCACAGCAGTCCTTATCAGGATTCTTTGAATTCCTCACAGCTGTTTATGAGTTTGAAATATTTTCATTTCCAAAGAAAAGATTCCCTTAAAGAAGCTACTCAAATAAAAAGAAGTAATGTAAAAACCTGACTAATTAGTTGTAGCAAGGAGACTTCAAGTAAAGACACTTGTCTTTTACAAGTTTCTACAAAAGGATGTCATTTTAGGTGGGTAAAATGTTCTCAACCATTTCTGAAATTCCTTCTGTCTGATTCACCAAATCACATAGAATGAAATAGATAATCAATTAAAATTAAATATTGGTTTATAATTTAACTTCATAAATCTATCTATCACACACACACACACACACACACACACACATTATTATATATATATATATATATATATATATATATATATATATATATATATATATATATATATAACAAGGAAAAACAGTCCATATAAACATACTGAGTGAAAGAAAATAAACTTTAGAAAGAACTGGAAACCCACTCCTAAACATGAAACAATGGATGAACCTGTACTCCTGTTCAATAAATGGGAAAAGTAATGTGGACAGGGCAATAAGCAAACCTATCTATTCTTAGTAAATAACAAGGTTGCTTTAGTGTAAGCAAGGAAAGTGTAATTTTAGACCTAAGCATAAAAAGACTTAACTATACAAAAACACCAAAAACAAACAAACCTAATTTACCTTAAAAATAAACCGTAATTTATATTAAAAATTAATCTGGATTAACATATGTAAGCAGATATTTCTTTTTATGCCTACATGTAACCATCAATTCATTTCTCTTGTTTAATCAGCTAGGGTATTTAAGTGTTTTAAGATAACCAATTTCTCAACAAGACATAAGTTACATCTATTTCTTTTCCCATTATAAGATTTGGCTCTTGCTATAATATCTCAGGTGATGAAAGATCAGTTACCATCATTCTTTAATTGACCAAAATATTTGAAGAGAGCAGTGTTGTTTTTTGTATTTTATTTTACCTAAAGTCATTCAATGATGGTAGAAATGAAGTTTCCAAGGATTTTCAGTTGAACCAAAATAAAATTTAACATCATTAAATCATATACAGCATTTCTGTTTGTTTTTACCTTCTTTGTTTTTTTCTAAACACTCTAAATTTTCTTTATAATTGCTTATTTGTAAAGTTTTTATAAATTTAATGTTATTATTATCAGATATTTCCTTATTGCTGGAGTTAGTAGATAATCTAACTTGAACTGATTTATGTAAATTGACATATCTATGAATACGTTTTTTTTGTTTTTTATAAAAATAAAATAAAAAGAGGACAAGTAATCTCCCTTTAATAAAAAAAAATTAATATCCACAACTCACAATTCAAATAAAATTTTTGTTTTTACATATATATACAAATCCCGTTTATTTTAAATGTCAAATATAATTAAAAAACTGCAATCCCAATATAACATAACTGCACCAACATTACAATAACCAGGTATATTTTTTAAAATTGAAATTATGTATTAGCCAGTCTGTACTCAGCACCTGAAGATTGCATTCTGCATGAAACTCCAAGTCATGCTATCAGTGAGGGGTAACATGCATATTTATAAATATATACTTAACAGCTTAGCTGTATTTCATTGAGCACTGTTTTATTAATTCTTGCACTATATGTACAATATATCATATATATATATATATATATATATATATATATATATATATATATATGTGTGTGTGTGTGTGTGTTTTTTGTGCATGTGTATTTTCATTTTTTTAATTAGTATCACCTCATGCAAGGCAATAAAGCCACTAAGACATAAGAGGATACAGGGTGTGAAAAAGAAGAATAGAAACAATAATAATGAGTAGGATGAGGAAAGAGTAATCAGGAGGACAGTATATAACAGTTGTATTTAAATTGTTGCAGATTAAAGCTAGAAAGCATAGAGCCAGAAGGGAGTTCTGCAAGTGAGAAGTGCAAGAGAAGAAACTGTTAGCATAGAATTTACGGTTGCATCTAGCCAGCACAACTGTAAATTGATGAGATCTCGATGCCAGCCTAGTACTGCACTTAAATTCAAAAAGGCTAGACACCATGGTGATGAGCTCATCTGAACAATTACCATGAATGTATTTATAGAAAAGGCACCGAGAGGCAAAATTTCGGTGGTGGGAAAGTGACTGGACCTGAGCCAATAGATCAGGACCAATAATATTGCTGATTCTTCTTTGGATCAAATCAAGGAGCTCAAGGTAAATAGCAGGGGCACCAGACCATATCTGGCAGCAATATTCTCAGTATGGACAAATGGGAGACTTATAGATATGTAAGATAGATTTTCAAGTTTTGTTTAAATTTAACCAACATGGTTTACTGTTTAATACTTTTTCTATTTTCCAATAAGATATGCATACATCAGAATAAAATTGTGGATAAAATCTCTGAAGTTCAAATTTTTCTTCCACTTCTGTTCAAATATGTTTAAATGTTTTTATCATTGGCAAAAATTTGTAGTTGTCAATGTGGTAGACCAAAATTTTCTTTGCAACATCCTGACATTTATTTGGAAGACTGGTAATCTAGATTAATTCAAATATCTCATATATAGCATCAGGGGTAAGACAGTTTCACATATAAGTGTACTGACCACAGCTACCTGAGATATCTAGATATAGGATCTAGGGTATAAATAGATGGCCCCCACCATCTCCCAGAAATGCTCATACTGAGTGAATATGTTAGTCACACCATTACTTGAATTATCTTGATTGCACCTGAAGCCATGATAATAGCAAGAATGGTAAACATATAGAGTTGAAGTTGACTTTAGTAGGAACTGAAAAACCAATCCTAGATAGGAAACAAGGGATATGCAATGTACTCCTGCACGAAAGACTGGGGGAGTAGCGTCAATGAGTGATATGCAAATCTATCTACTCCTATTGAAGAGAAAAAAAATAATTAGTAAATAAAATTTCAAAGTTCAGATGGAGACATTAGTAGTATAGAGTTGAAGTAAACTTTAGAAGGAAGTGGAAACCCAATCCTAAACAAGGGATAAACCTCTATTCCTATTCAGCAGACTGTGGAGAAGTGTGAACTGGGCAATATGAAAACATATCTACTTCTACTGAAGAGAAAAAATAATTAGTTAGTACAATTTCAATGTTCAGATAAAGATATTAGAAGTATATCGAAGTAGATGTTAGAAGGAATAAGAAACCCAATCCTAAAAAGGAAACAAGGGAATCCGTAGGGGTCTTGAGGGCTACTGTTTTGATTCCATAGTGCATTAATGCAGGGTCTCTTTGAAAAAGTAAACGTCCCTGTTATTTTTCTCTTCAGGATGTCTATGTGAAAAAAATAAAAAGGAATGAAACAAGAATGTGAGCAGAAATTCAGACAGTTCTTGGAATGGTAAGGTCTCATCTTAGAATTACAGAATGTGACTTTGTAGACCTAACAATGGAGAATAGATCTACCAAAATATCTGTCTATATTTCTGAGATGAGGTTATTACACTATTTACATCATTCAGACTGTTGTCCTCATCTTTATGGTCATATTCACAACATTTCAGTCATTGTACACTCCAGCCTTCTTCAGGATCTGTCTATATTTCTGAGATCAGGTATTGTAACTATTTACATTATTCAGGCTGTTGTCCTCATCTTTACTGAAATATTCACAATGTTTTGGCTGTTGTACACTCCACCAGCCTTCTTCAGGTCATTGGAATTTCTACCAAACCTTTTACTTTGTCCACTGGGGTAGATTGTTCAAGTTCCACGTGCCATGCCTCTTCCAGATGTTTCAGTTATTTTTATTTAAATCAACTCTCCAGGTTTTTGTTCATCTCTGCTGTGGCCAGGGATTGAACTCACAATTCTTTGGGTCAAGTTACTGGATTACTTCAACCAATGCTTTTATCCACTGTCCTCAAAGACAGGTGAACAAAAACATGGAGAATTGAGTTAAAGAGAAATAACTGATACTGATATATCTGGAAGAGGTATGGCACATGGAGCTAGAACAATCTACCCTAGTGGATGAAATAAAGGGTTTGGTTTGAAATTCCAATGACCTGAAGAAGAACAAAGTATAGAATGCCTGAAACAAAGATGAGAACAACAGTCCAAACAAGGCAAATAGTGTTAAGATCTATGAAAATGTTGCAAAAGTATTAGGAAAAAAGAAGGGAGATCATCTCAAAACAACTTTTGTAATGACTATGTCTATACGAAGGTGCTATTTGATGTCGATATTGCATTTTCCATCCACTGTTAAAAAACTTCCCAGATAATTTATGATTGATTTCAATTTTTGTTCAATATATGCAGATAAAACGAATTTCTGATAAACAGACTGAAACTCAAGAATACCTCATTAAATGGCTTTTCTCTCAGTTCTATTAAGTAGACTCATAGATTTTTAACAATAAAAAAGGGGAAGCAAAGATGGGAATCATTGCCAAAATGATTTAAAGAATACTGATAATGACACGTCTTGGAATTTCAAACTATAGTTAACAGAGAACTAAGTTCTTTAAAACTTTAAAAATAGGATTTAATAATCAGAAGTTTTTAAGCACAACAAAAGTAAGCCAAAGTGGACGATATTGGAATGCTAAGTTGTTTTAAAATCCTAAAGGAATATCTAGACAGCAACATCCTCAACCTAGCATCAACATTATTGCTTTTTCTCTCTGTTTCTTTTCAGGATAAAAGGTTTCTGGAATCTGTCTTCTTCTTTATCAGCACATTTGCAATGACATTTGGATTAGGAACATGTCCCTCCAATAAACACACTCACAGCTCCTTTTGAAATTTATTAGTATTCCCAATTTATAGACAGGAGATTACTAGCAGAATAAAGAAAACTAAAATAGAGTAGGAGCATATTGAGTGTGTTGGAGTGGGGCTGGGTTTGGAAAATGGATTTTGAGGGGTTTTGAATCCCGGATGAGAGCAGATGATGTCAAGATGAGGATTAAGTATGACAGAATCCACAAAATTGAAAAATCCGGGGAACAACATCTGCTAAAAGATGAGATGTCAGAATTATTTGACATTTCTGTCAGTTCAGTGAGTGCTTAGTGGGGAGGTCCTTTTAGTTTACTATTATCCTGCTCGATAAGAAATTTGGATATTTCAATGCATATCTCAACATCATTTTAACCTTTCTACTGTTACATGACCCCTAGCCAAAGTCCCTCCTTTGGTTTTTTATACTGGCTACACTACAATGTTATATTTTAACCTGTCAATAGGGGAATGAAGGAGGGACTTTGGCTAGGGGTCATGTAACAGTAGAAAGGTCAAAATTTGAATGTTAAAAAAATTAAATTACATAAAACATTTTTCATATCAGTAATTGTATAGTTATTTATAATGCTTTACTGTGCATGACACAATGTTTTGAGCTACTTATTGTCTTTATATATATGCCTAATGGACAAGATATAATATAATTGAGAATTAAAATTGGGCAAAAAATACAACTCAAAAATTAATAATGACTGACCATGATACATTTAGTAAAAAAATAAAATTTAGTGTAAATAAAATTGTTAATATCAAACATGGCAGCAGTCCCCCCAAAAACTGGTATAGGCAGGTATAAGAGGAGGACAACAACACTCAGAAAACAGTCTGTTTGGCTTATGTGAAGGGGTTATTGGAGAAAATACAAAGGATCAACGGTCTATATAACATCAGGACAACCTTCAAAAGCTGGAAGACACTTCACAGATATCTCTCCTGAGTACAACCCCCCCTTAGAGAAGAACATGACTAAAGACTGTGTGTACGCTATCCCATTTCAGCTGCAGAAAGAAATATAAAGGAGAGACAGGCTACCCACTCAAGGTAAGGCTTCAAGAACACCAGAAAGCGGTAACATGGGAGGAAGTGGAAAAATCAGGTGTGGCTGACCACATATGGATAGAAAAGGGAGATCACTACCATATGTGAGATCAGGTTGAGATCATAGACAAAGAACATCATTGGAGAATTCGTAAACTTAAGGAATCAGCACATATGCTAGGCCACAAAAATCTCTTGAGCCGACCAAGCATAGAAATAAATACAATATGGGAACCAGTAATAAGGAATGCCAGAAAAAAGTGATAATAACAACAAAAAATTGTAGTATGAGCTCTGGTAAAAACATAGTTGATAACAGCAAGAATTGCAATATGAGCACTGGTAAAAATTGTTTGCTGAAGACATTAGGTTTATAAGTCCCAGAAATTCTTACCCAGATGTCCTCAAGGACACATGGCACAGTGGATAAAAGTGTTAGTTAGATCCAGTGACAGGACCCAAAGAGTGTGAGTTCAATACCTGGTTAAGGCGGTGGAGAATTAGAGAGGGGAATTAAGAGGAGATAACTGATAACTGACATCCATTAGACATGGCACATGGAACTAGAACAGTCTACCCCAGTGAGTGAAATAAAAGGTTCAGTTTGAGATTCCAAGTACCTGAAGAAGTGTACAAGGGCCGAAATGTTGTAATAAATATGACGATAAAGATAGAGTTGATGGTGTGTGACTATAATGAAAACTAACTCTTTTAATATGGTGTTTTTTCCTTTCAGCTATCACATCCATTCACTGTTCGAACAATCATTTATACAAACTCCTTAGGTAGATTATTTGCTGCTTTCCAGTCAAAAGTATTGTTATGGGTGTAAGAGTTAACAAGGCAGGGTTTGATCCTAACTGGGTGCCCCATACAAAATTTGACATTAAATAACATGAAAAGGACTGAAATGTAAAAATTAACCCACCAAGCCTAAACAAAACTAACCTGACCTGTTATCAAATATGCAAGATTGCTTTTCAAACATAAATGATTACAATTGCTGAGAAATGTACTCATATTTGAGGGAAAAAGTGGATCCATGCTTTTCAAGCTAATAGTAATGATGAATTCATTGAGCATAAAATTGGAATTTCTAAAAAAAAATTTTTAAATTGTTTTTCGGGAAATTAGACATCTCAAATTCACTAAATGCTATAACACTTTCTAATATTGATATGAATTTCCTTTCAAACTTTTTGTTTTGCATAGTGTGGAAAGTCTGTCTGATTATAATGACAGTGCAAGAATTTTATCATACTGAGCTTTCTATAGGATCCTACTAACTTATATAAAAATGGATTCTAAACAAAACAATTGTTAATCTCTTCTATGAAAGATTCAGTCACAGATTTCTGTGAGTTGACATATATCGTATTTTTTGTAAATAATTTTATCCCCAAATAAAGTAATAATGCCACTAAGAAACAAAGGATTACTCAGTGTGAGCAAATATGAGAACTGATGAGAGACAACAATAAAAAAATGGGAATTAAGAAAACAAAAGATGACAACTGACATTGCATTTAAATTTTTGAAGATCAATTTTAACTGGAAACAAAGAGGCTGGAAGCAAGAAGTGTGAGAGAAGAAACTGTCAATATAGATAAAAATTACCATTACATCTAGCCATTTTAACTGAAAAATGATGAGAACTAACTGCTAATTTGTACTTAAATTTGTGAAGACAAGGTACTGAAGGAGAAGGTTTATCAAAACAATTACCATGAAAATATTTATAGAAAATCCACAGGGAAGCTATGTTACAGTGGTCAGAAATTTACTGAAGCTCAGATGCCAGTTCAGGACTGTTAATATTGCAGATTCTTCTTTGTATTTCAGCAAGAGCACCAGACCAGATATAGCAGCAATATTCAATGCATGGAGGAATGGTAGATTTATAAATGTCCAAATTAAATTCAAGTGAGAGTAAAAAACATTTTAATTGTAAAATAATCTCATTCATCTCCTTGAGAAATTAATTCCACCTAGATTTTGTCAACACATGACTACAGGTGTCACCCTGACTCGTACATGAATTCTTACAGGAATTATAGTTGGGTTGTTATGTTCTTTTCCACAACTTAATTATTCAGGGTGTCCATAAAGTTTGTGTGGGCTTTAAAAAATTTATAACTTTATTTGTATTTGCGATAGAAATAATTTGTAAAAAGGATTAGATAGAAGTAAAGCTATATTTTTTAAAGTTTTATTGAAATTTTATTTAAGTTTCCAGATGTCCTCCATCATTACAAAGCTTAATATGATTTTGCAGTTGATGGAAAACATTTGCCAACTGATTTACAATAATGCTTGAAATCACATTAGTTATTTTAGCTATACTTAAAACTAGGTACATTAAACTTTATGACATTTTTTACAGATTATTTCTATCGCAAATACAAATAAAGTTATAAATGTTTTAAAGTACATACGATCTTTATGGACACCCTGTATCAGTTGTTCTGTCTCACCATGTTGTGGGTGGCATATTAGTCCGCAAACAGATATTGAATGATAGAAGACAACAACAAACAAAATAAAGACTTAAGAGAGTGAAAAGAGCATTGTTCTGAGAAGGACAGTTTTGGCAGTCACTGGAGAGCATTGCCCAGAAAAGGACAGTTTAATGCATACAATTGCTAAGATTCTACACTTTGATCCTCATCATCTCGCCCTCAGAGGACCTGGTTTTTTTTGTTCTTGCTTTTGAGATCTCTTTATATCCTGAATCAGTCAGGTCTGGTCTTTTTCTTTCTGTGGGAGAGCAAACATAATATGGCAACCACACTAATGGTTATCTACAAATCTCTTTAGGTATACTAGGTTGAGGTGGCTTGTATCCACATGTTTCTATTTGCTGGAATGGTTTCTAGATAAATCCAGAATCAAATATATCCCAGAAACTATAGAACATGTTGATTACTAGAAAGGAATAAGAGGAAAGCAAAAATCCATTTATTTTTCTTTCTTAATAACAATATGTAAACCTGTTATCATAAAAATGTTTGGCAAAGTAAAGAAAAAAGAAAAAAAATCATTTCTTTATAGACCAAACCTTTTCCAAATCATCAAAGCTAAGCATAAAAACGATATTTCCTCCATTTTTTTTTTTACAAGTGAACGACTGGTAATCAAAGGCTGTTGGTTGTAATGCAGAAGAAATTGTTTCAGAGAAAAAAAATTGAAACAACCAGAAATATAAAACATGGAACTGCTAGAAATATATATGCGAAGTAAAATGGAAACAAATATGTAGTCAAAATTTGTATGGAAATACACAATCATTTACAACTTGCACTTTTTAGCTGACACATTTTTGCACCTGCTACAATGTTCTTGGAATTGGTGAGGTGACACATTGTAACAAATCAGCCGGAATTGAAAAAGACTGCAAAGAGGCTTTAAAAACAGGATATATTTTGGAGAGAAAGGAGAGATGCTTAAAAAGAAAAAAAGAAAATAAAATTATATTGTTTGCCAGAGTGAAAAATTCACTAACTCATAATAGTCTGATATTATTTTTCTCTACTTTGTAGATAACCTTTTTGCTTTATATTTGGTTGTTTCGTTTTCTTTATTTTTATTGAATTTTTCATAGATTTTACAAGTTCATTTTTGTGAATTTAAAAAAAAAAACAATTTTTTTTCTAAATTTGTTTTATACATTTTTGCTTTTAGACCAGTTCTATTGTTTTACACTTGTCCAATTCTAAAAGAAAAAATATCTATAGTAAATTTTTATAAGTTTACATAAATATTAAAATCTTTTTAGAATACTAGAAAAATATTAAATAGTAATTCCTTTCTCACTATTAGCTTGAGAAAGTCAAGCTAAGAAGTTACTTTGAATTTAAAAAATAAAACAGAACAATAATAATATTGTTTAGTACTTTAACTAAATTAAAATTTATATATATATGTGCATGTGCGGGTATTTGTATATATGTATATGTATTCTATTGTTAGATGGTCAATGACTAAATTGATTGTCAACCATCTAGGATGAAAAATAACACCTACCAAATGGCAGATGAACTCTTGATGAATCAAAGGCCAGCTAATTACAGGTGGTGTCTCAATAAAATCACAGTGGAGAAAGCAATGGGAAACCAATCCACTATCAAATACCAAGATAAGTCATGGCTTTTAACAATCAAATTATAGTTCTTTTATAATATTAATAAATATTAAATGTTAATAAATGAATATAAAAGAAATAGATATTATATAATACTGCATAAATAAACATCTTTGTTGTTACTGTCACATTTCGGCTGTTGTGCTCCCTGAACTTCTTCAGGTGTCTGTCAATTCATTTAGGGTACAATAACACCAAATTTATGAACCAATATTTTAATCCTCTAGACTATCACCCCATGGCACAATCCAGAAGCTACCCACTACATTAAATATAGGGTTCAGTTCAAGATTCTCAGAAGGTTACTCAAATTGATAATTACTTTAAGACATTCAGAGGTCATTACAACCGAAACATTTGGATAATAACAAAAAAGATGAGGATGTTAATATGAATATCAGTTATGTGCCATGCACACTTAGGCAATACATGTTACTTTTCAATACATGACTGATGAGGCACATTTTTTCCCACAGTAGGTTGCCATTTCTTTCTACAGTAGACCAGTTGCCATCCAAGGCTATAGAACTCGGTCTGTCCTGCTATTTACCCATAGCAGGGGGGAGAAGAGGAGGATTCAAACTTTTCCCAAGAGTATTAGCACATAAGTGAATGTAATTGACTTGACTGAAATTTGAACTTGGCTCTCTTAAATAAATATAAAAAAATAGCAAAGTTGTTTCAGAATAATAAATATTAATAACTATTCAACATATAAGAGTTAAATTCTAAAATAAATTTAAGGATTAAGGAATTTTGAGGTTGGGAATTTTGTGATTTATGAGGACAGAAAATGCAACACTGAAATCTGAAGGCGAATTGAGATAGTCAAAGATGTATTCCAAAACCTAAACAGAGTACTGAGCAACAGAAAAGCAAAGAAAAAAGTACTGAACTGTTATGTGATATCTTCCTCCTATATGGCAGCAAATGCAAGACAATCTTCTGAAAGATGAAAAGAGACTAAAGAAGGATGCTAAGGATACCATGGACTGAACATGTGAGCAAAAACAAAGTATTAGAGAAAAACAAAAGAGAAACTCATACTTAACATCAGGAAGAGAAAGTTGAAATTTCTAGTGCACATAATGAAGAAAGAGGGCTTGAAAAATCTGATACTCACAGGTCAGATTGAAGGCAACAGAGACAGGGAAGAACAATACATAACATACACAGTGAGCTTGAGTAAAGGGATGTTGGAACAGGAATAATGAAAACACCAAAATTTATTAAGAGCTACAAGGGGACAGGAATTTGTGGAGAGCCATGATTGATGACACACCAAGTGATCTTCAGACCTTAGTCTCAAAATTACTTGAGACATTGAAAAAGCCTACAGTGTTGTTCCAACCTTCACAATATCTATCTATCTAAGTACCCTCTGCTTTGTGATGAGGATGGGGTAAGCATTTGGAACAGGGGAAACATCATCATATTTTATGGAATATAAACAATTCAATACGATCCATCACCTATAAATATATATATATATATATATATTTATAGGAGGCATGGTGGAGTAATGGATAGTGAATGCTTTTCTTCTCCCTCCAGCTATGTGTAAATAGCAGAATAGACTGGGTTCTTTAGCCTTGGATGGCAACTGGTCTAGAAGGACAACTCTGAATTCAAACCCAGAGTGGAGCCCCTTCCTGAAACACCTGCAGCCGCGCTGGTACCAAACTGTATTGGTTTATCCTCTTTGGACTCTGCTAGCAAGGTCAAGAGGGGGAACTAGACATCTGGGCAGTCCTAGTTCTCCATATATCCCACCCAGGCTCATAGCACTCCGTGCTACTCCATCGTCTCTTGAGATGGACGGATGCTGACAATGATATATATATATATATATATATATATATATATATATATATGTCATGTGGTGTATCAAGCCAGAATTGAAACCCAACCAATTTAGTGTCAAAGTTTCTACTACTGAGCTATCTTCATTCGACAGAATGAGGCAGCTAAATCTAGCATATTGTTTTTACAAATGTATACAAATGTAAATCAGAAAGAGTACTCCACGTATATATATATATATATATATATATATATATATATGTAAATTAGGAATTATTACTCTTTCAAAAGTTCTTAAATGCTGGATTTTTCTCCTCTTCAAGGTTTTTTGGGATTCTGCCTTCTTTGGAAAATTCCAGTTTTTTTTTTTAAAAAAAAACAAAAAACATTTCATTTTCTTTTTTGTTCTTCTTCTCATAACATGGAATTTTTACGATTCTGCACCCCCACCAATAAAAAACACACCAAAGACTTTAAAACAACGACTAATAAATTGACATGAAATTATTTTTTTGCAATTTTAATCCAAAGATTTCAGAAAAAAATCATGCAACTGTACAAGTGGGTCTGTTTTCATATTGTTTTATGTGTATATGTGGCTGTATATACATACACTGGTTTAGAAATCTTAGAAGAGTTTCAGACACACAATGCTTACATGATGCACACACATGGACAGTCTCTCTTCCTCTGTATGTTTATGAGATCACTGAATTGCACAGGCCTGAATTCTACATCACCAAGAAAGACTATACTATTAAAGTTTAAACATGTGCAAAACCATTTGAAATTTGTTAAAAATTATGAACTAGAATCAGATGAATTCTGGAAGAAAGTTATTCAGTCAGATGAAATGAAAATAAGCTTTTAGAGAGAAACATGTGTACCTAAGTATGGAGGAAAAAAGGAACTGAACACAATCAAGTAAACACCATCCTAACAGTCAAATGGGGGTGGTGGTGCAAGTGTAGTGATTTGGGGTTGTTTTTTTATATAATGGAGCAGAAGAAATGGAAGTCATCAAAAGAAGAATAAATGCAGCAAAATACAAGCAAATCTTATCAACCCATTTATTAAAAAGTGCAACAGGTTTGGTGCTTAACCAAGATTTTGTATTCCAACAAGACAAAGATCCAAAGCACATGGCTAAAACATCTCAACACTGGTTCAATGAAAATAGAATTGATGTTCTGGAATGGCCTAGCCAGTCACCGGATCTCAATCCAATAGAAAATTTATGGAAAAAGTTGAAGTTAAGAGTACAAGCAAGAGATCAAAGAAATATGAAGGAACTGAAGAAAGTCTGTGAAGTAGAACGAGTAAAACTGCCAAAATCTTCATGCAAGAAGCTTGTTGAAAGCTACAGAAAATGACCAGAGGCTGTAAGGCAGAACAAAGGACGTACTACTAAATCTTAACAAATTGTGTTAAATATTTTTGCACACAGTCAAATTTGAAAATTGGCAATAAAAGTACATAAAAACAATGTTTCACAATTTTCCTTTATGTTTAGTTAGACAATGTTCATTAAAATATTTGAAGTATCATTCAAAATGAACAATTTTTTATTGTGAAATTTATAAAACACTGATGTGTTAAATACTTTTACTACACAATGTATATATGTATATGTAAATTCCTTGGCCCAACCCATATCCCAAAATATGAACAAATGCCCACCCTGTGGTGAGGGCTTCTTGTTTGGGTTGAAAACTTTTAAGCATATCATATATATATATATATATATATAAATACACACACACACACACACACACACACATATATATATATATATATATATATATATATATATATATATGCAGTTGAGCTCTTTGCTATGGTATCTAGGCTTTTTTTAAAATTTAAATGCAGTACTAGACTGGCATGAAGATCTCATCAATTTACAGTTGATCTGCCTTGACATATCTGTAAATTCTATGCTTACAGATTAGTTCTTACACTTCTTGCCTGTGGAACTCCCTTATGGTTCCCAGCCAATTTTAATTTGCAATAATTTAAATGCAATGTCAATCACTATCTACTCTCCTCCTGATTACTCTTTTCCCTTCATGCTCATTATTAATGCTTCTGTTCCTAATTCTTCCACACACTGTAACTCCTTGTGTCTTAGTGGCTTTACTGCATTGCATGGGGTGATTCCAATTAATATATATATATATATATATATATATATGATAAGAATATAGCTTTATGGTATCCTATATTCCTAGGTTAAAGTGTTAAATATCACTGACAGAGTATATATAAATATAAAATATAATCAATGTCCACTTATATATGTGGACATTGAGGTCAACACTCAGCAGCAAATATCCACTTTTATATATATAGGCATGGTGGAGTAATGGATAGCGTCTTTGATTGAGGAATTGGAGAGCTGAGTTCGAATTCCAGTCGAATACATTACATTAACTTACGTGCTAATACCCTTGGGAAAGGTGTGAATCCTCTTCTTCTCCCTCCAGATATAGGTAAATAGCAGGACAGACTGAGTTCTATAGCCTTGGATGGCAATTGGTCTAGGAGAAGGACAACTCTGAATTCAAAACCTGTGGCATGTTGTGCACCAAGTCTCTGTATCTTCAAAAAGTGTGGATGGTCCTGCATGAAACCTTCACCGCTATAATCACATCTCATGTGCTGGTGTCGGGCTGTCGGTTTCCTAGGAACTGATCTGCTTGACCCTCATACATTGAATTTGATGGGAGAGTAGAGTATATATATATATATATATATATATATATATATATATATATATATATATATATATATATATACACACACACACAGAGTGCGATGGGTAAATTGTCGCCATTTTATATTTTTACTTTTGCATATGTGATTTGTTTGTTTTTGATTTGGTCAATGCACAGTATTGTAGTGTCAGTTGTAAGAAAGAAAAAGAACCACATCATAATTCACTCCTCCAAAAATTTGGAAACATCATACTGTACTGATTGGCATTCATGCCAAAAGCTCCAATACAAATATTTCAGAGCATTTGAGGACAGTGCAGAGGATTCGGAAAGAGTTTGATAAGTCTAATGTTGTTGATTACAAAGGTACAGCAGCTTGGAACTCTGAAAAGAACCCCTGAATTTGTTGGTGAGGGCCTCAGACTCAAACACAGAGGCCTACATCAAGTTCCTTGAAGAGATAGTTCTGCCCTGGGCCTAGAGGAAGGATGCTGAAAGACACAATATCTAGCATTCCCACCAGAAGTTGCAATATGAACATTTCAGAGTGATTGTGTGTCAATCTGAGGAGAGTGCAGAGGATTCAGAACAAGTTCGATCAATCTGATGGTGATTACAAAGGCACAGCAGTTCAGAAAACTCACTCTGATCAATCTGATAAGAAAAGAACTCCCCAATTTGTTGGTGAGGGCCTCAGACTCAACATGGAGACTTGAGTGCCTTGAGGGGGTAGTTAGAGCTGCCCTGGGTCAAAAGGGTGACTGCTTGAAGACCTTATGCCTGGTAACACGACTCTGCAGCATGCCACACAAACAGCAAGACCCAATCATGATTGCCAGACAATTTCTGTGACCGCATCACACCTTACATCTGGCCATCTAACTCCCCAGACTACAACCTCCTTGATTATTATGTGTGGGGCACAGTTGAGCAAGAGACCAACAAAACTCCTTGTAAGACCAAATCAGATCCTTCTTTGGATTTTGTAAAAAACCTTGAGAGAAATAGCAGGAGCACCAGATCAGAGATGTCAATGGTATTCAATATATGGAAGAATGGAAGTTTTGTAAATGTGCAAGATGGACTGACAAGAAAAACTTTCTGGCATGACACAGTGACCCAACTTTCCTTGCAGTAGATGCAGCTATTGATTCGATATAGTCATTCTATTCCAAGTCAGTTTAAAACATGAGGCTAAGAATGCACAGTGCCTGGCTCTCCAGGAGTCTAGCATCACCTATTCTGATGGTGGTCAAGAAAGCTTCTCTATGATGTTTAAATGAGAGCAGTTTTTTTTGGAGGCATTAAAATTACAAGCCATTTCCTGCTCCAGTTAATCAATGATTGGAGGTCCTTTTCAAGAGCAGCAGGCACGTTAACTTTGTCATTTCTGACAGATTTGCTATTGAGACAGGAGTAAATGGTAGTGTCATCAGCATCATATATGCGTACTTGGGAAATGAGGAAATCAGGAAAATCATTGTTGATGATCAGAAAGAGTGTACAATCCAACATAGAGCCTTGTGGGGACACCCACATTTGTGTGAAAGGATCTGGGAGCAAGCCCATTGAAAATGACCTTAACTTCAGGATTTGATAGGAATGATTGGATTAAATCTAACAATCATCCTTAAAATATATTATGCATATGATATATATACATAAAATATATTGGACACGATATAGATACATAAAAGATATACATAAATATACATGTATAATATATGCATGCATATTCGTCCCACACTCTCATACTTACACTCTCTCTAAATTCTATTTTTATTTCCGGAGTTGTTTTTTCTGTTTTCTTTTAGAATTTGTAGGCCTGATGAATTGGATCGTATTTACAGTTCCAATGGAATAAATTATGACCATGGAATATTAGTGTTTAAGCCTTTTTTATATATATATATATATATATATATATATATATATATATATATTCAACTCTCCCATTGAATTCAACGTATGAGGGCCAAGCAGATCAGTTCCGAGGTAACTGATAGCCCGACACCAGCACATGAGATTTGATTATAGTGGTGAAGGTTTTGTGCAGAACCATCCACACTTTTTGAAGGGCCGAATACAGAGAATTGGTGCACTACAAGCCACAAGGTCCCCAAACGACCCTCTGTAGGTTTTGAATTCAGAGTTGTTCTTCTCCTAGACTAGTTGCCATCCAATGCTATAGAACCCAGTTTGTCCTGCTACTTACCCATTGCTGGAGGGAGAAGAAGAGGATTCACACCTTTCCCAAGGGTATTAGCACATAATTGAATGTAATGGATTTGACTGGAATTTGAATTCGGTTCTCCGATTCGTCAATCCAAGCTGCTATCCACTACTCCATATACATATACACACACACACACCACACACACACATATATATATATATATATATATATATATATATATATATATATAAAATAAATATTTATATATATATTGATACATAGTATGATTGTTGTGGTTGTTAGATATAAAGACTTGTCTTATTTGACTGTAGTACTCCCTTTTACAACAAAGTTACTTTTAAATTCAAAAGATATTAAAAGAAGATACTTCCTTCTACCTTTAGTATGATCTGTGACTCAAGTTATTATTCACCTGAAGCTATTTATAGACAAAGACGGAATCCCAGAGAGTAGAAGATAAGTTGTAAAAGAAAGCAATTTCTTTGAAAATATCCCTGTAAACTAACATTACTATTCTGCTAGTGCCAGTGACTCTGGAGATAGTCTACACATGTCCTGATATTTACTTGAACATGTTTGGCTCAAGGCCACTTTTTTACTTTTTTTTTTTTTTTACAGAACTTAATATATTAGAAATATTTTCATTTTACTCCGAAGCAGATTTCATGGATACATTTGAAGATTTTTATTGTTTCATGTTGTTGTTATTAACCCTCTAGATTACTCTGTGGAGTAGAGAGCCACAGCTTCACCATACTAGTGCCACAGCCTCACTGCTCTAGGCGTTGTCGCTGTAGTTGCGATAACAAGTAAGTTTTATACTATGGAGTTGCCAGCTCCATGCTCAGCCAGTATTTTAATTCATAGCTTGACTGGCCACCAACCAAGGCTAGAGGACCCAGTTTGCACTGTTTTTTAAGCCTTAGCTTAGGAGGAGAAGAAATAGATTCTTAACTTCCTAAGAATATTTGACTGGAATTTAAACTTGACCTTCCACTCACACTTTCCTTGGTGATAACCACTACACTATGTACACAGGTGATGACTCCATGATATTATTATTATTATTTTTATTATTATTTGCCTTTATTTTGTGTAGGCTGAGCTACCCACCCGACTCTCAAGAAGAGGTGTCATGAGACAACATGTGTATGACTTTTTTTTTAAATTAAAATATTTTAGGGTTAATGGTAAGTTTGTTTGCTTCTTCTGATATAATTCCTAAAGCCCCAATATCCAAATCCTTCTCACACCTTTTGTAGGAATTCCCTCCTGATTGAACATGGTTCCATGAGTGTAGCTGTACTCACCACGTTTGACTAATTGTGAATTTTTTTTTTTAAAGCATTCAACCAAAGCATTCAACCAAAGCATTTAAAGCAAGGTGGGAAGCCACTAGCACACAAAGGGTTTCAGAGTAGGAGCAAGAACAAAGAGAATTGATAGAGGAAAGTATGAAGAGAAGGTTAGGGGATAGATCAAGGCATCTGGAGATGTCAAATGACGTTACATTTGAATAGTTGGAGATTATAGCTATCAGGGAAACAAGAAATGAGGAGGGAGTTTCACAGGTGAGAAGTGCAAGACATGAAGCTATTGGAGTAGAAGCGACGGCTACATTTAAGAGTTTCAACAGTGAAAGGTTGAGAGTGAGATGCCAGCCTAGTTGAACGCTTAAATTCATGAAGTCTGGGAACCAGCGAAAGCAGCTCATTGTAGCAGTTACCATGAAAGTATTTGTAAAAAAGACAGATGGAGGCAATGGCACATCTGTGAGAGAGTGACTGCAGACGAGGTGCCAGATCAGGGCCAATTACATTGCATATCCATCTTTGGATTTTATCAAGGACCTTGAGACAATTAGAAGGGACTCCAGACCATATATAGCAGCAATACTCCATGCAAGGGCGAATGGTTGATTTGTAGATTTGAAGGATCGACTCCGGCGAGAAAAATTTCCTGGTATGGCATAGGGAGCCAAATTTCTGAGCGGTGGATGAAGCTATTGACTCAACATATTTGTTCCATCTCAGGTCAGCGGACAATGTAAGACTGAGCAGCTACAAAGAGGTGATCTTGTGGAGTTGAGCAGACATTCTAATGGGAGGCAGGGATGGTTGTCTCTGGTGAGTAATAGAGAGCAGTTTTGTTTTTGAGGCATTAAAGTTAACCAACCAATACCTGCCTCACTCCACAACCGATTGGAGGTCCTTTTCATGACAAATGGCCAGGTTAGTTTTGTCAGCGCAGTTTATTAAACTCATAGTTAGAAGTTTTGAATTCGGAATTGTCCATCTACAGTCTGTTGCCACTCAAGACTATAAGACCCAGTCTGCTATTTACCCATAGCCTGGAGAAGAGATGGATTCATACCTTTCCCAAGGATATTTGCATGTAAGATAATGTAAACACCAATAATAATAGGTAATATTGTTGTCTTCAGATAACACTTTCTTCTCATTTCTAGTTCAAGGTCTTTGTATTTACTTCCTCTTTTTCAAAAATGTGCTTTTGTTGGATGGATCTATAACTATCCTCTTAGTAATATTTGTCTTTTTACCATGACGTGTAATCCTTGTTCTGATCTCCATTTACACAAGCTTGCTGTGCAGCACTTCACAACTTCCTAATCTTCATGGCTCTTAGCAACATTTGTCTTATTTCTTTATTATGTGTTTGTGAAGTTTTAATTATTTCTTTCTGATTCTAAGTAGAAGTGTCCTTTTTGTTTCCATTTTCCTTACAATTTCTTCTTCACTCACATTTTTAGTCTCAGCATTCCACAGGTATAACTACATTTCTCAAGTCTCTTCTTCATTTATGAGAAGATTGTCCAACATTCACTGCTATAATGCCATCACAATTATTACATAACAGTTTAGTACTCTTTTCTTTGTTTCTAATGAAATTTTTCCACAAAATATCAAGGTCACAGGTTAATTAGAATTTTCAAAAATTGTTTTAATTTTTTTTGCAGTTGGAAATAATTTGTTCTGAATTTGCATTTGTCTAGCTCATTTTCGGTATGAACCTGGATGCAAATTTTCTGTTGAAGACTCAGAAATTAGTGTACTTCCTATACATTTTTGTCAGTAAATTACATTGTCTTTTAATTAAAACAGCATTCTAATGAAGTCCTTTTGAAGGACATATGATTTACATAGAATTTTTCTGTCTATGTCTTCCCGTGTATTCCTATCTATCTATTTATCTATCTATCTATCTATCTATCTATCTATCTATCTATCTATCTATCTATCTATCCACATCTTTTTCTCTCTCCCTTTATCTGTCTGTTCCTATCTCTGTATCTGTCTCTTACCATCTCCCTCTCTATATCCCTATATATAAGGGAATATATGTTAAAAATATTTCCTAACCAATGAGCCTTTCCACATAAAAAATTGATGATGTTATGTTATTTTGTTAGATTCTGTAAATTATATAAAGCCAAAAACTTTGCATGTATATATATATGTGGATGAAAATATGTATGCTCCCGGGAAATCTGGTTGAGCTCTCGAGAGAAAGGGGGTTTTAAAACAGTGGCTCCTACTGTTATTAATGCATTACTCTTCAAGTATGGATTAGGTTCTCCAGGCCATTGGTATATTTTGTATAGAAAAAACTGTTAAAATTTCCCTTTCTCTCTGCCATGCAACAATAGGGGTAGGATCTCTGATGTCAAATCGGTCAGGATGTGATCCTGGCTCAAAGCAATCGGATGGCTAGCCACACTGAAGGTCTGTGATACAGTGAAACAGTCTGTCTGAGGATGACTACACACACATTATATATATATATATATATATATATATATATATAATGTCTGGCTGCTTGGTTTACAAGTACACCAATCAGCTAGGGTGGTCAGCTAACTTCAGAGATCCAAGGAGAGAGTATATAATCAGATGTAATCAGCCGTTGAACAAGGCCAGTATGCTTAAACTCTCAGTCACAATAGCTTGTGACTTTTTGATAGCACAACAATTGACAGCTTCCAAACATATAAGCAATGGTGGCATCTTACCAGCATAAACCAATTCTTAAAATTATAAGCAAACTGGTTGTTGAATTATCTGAAAATAATCTTATATGTTAATAGTTGATATGTAATAGCTAAAATTATAATACTATTGCTGTAAGTCCTGTGAAGACTGAAACAGGGTTTTCTGTGATGAACATAATTTATTCTGATAAAAGAAATTGTCTTGAAGTTAAAAATGTGGCAAATCTTCTAGTCATAAATTTGATAGGTCTTCCATTGAATCTTTGGGACGGCAGCAATTCAGTTGAAATGTGGCTAAGAAACCATAACAAAGCTGATGATACTTGACAAAAAAAATATGAGAAAAATTTCAATCTGGAAATACCTTAAGAAATATTTTCTATTAAATTATGAAAATGGTTTAATTCTTTTTGATACTATAAAGTGATTTATTTCCATTCTCAGATTGAAAAGAAAATAAGCAGAACAGTTCCCTAAAGATTACCTGCCATTATAGAACTAGTTCCTGGAAATTTGGGATACTATTATTGCTTATAAGGCTTGGGTCTCACCCATGGCATGGTATTCAGACACTTCCAAACAGTTCTGTATGCTGGTGGGATATTAACAAGACATCACCTCCTTCACAAATTGACCATAGTAAGATTTTAACTGGAGTCTTATGGTTGTAATGCTAACATTATAAACACTTGGCAATAAGCCCACACACACACACACACACACACATACATACATACATATATATATATATATATATAAAAGGAATGAAGTCATTCATTTTCTTATGAGTCAACTCATAAATATCTGAAATCTATTCAATATCTCATTGGTCACTCTGTTATGATACATTTAGGCTTATTGATATGATTACTGGGCAAGGGGTGTGGACTATGGTTACTCGTAAAGAGGTAATGATCTATGTACAGATTGTGTCATGTGACAAATAATTAAATACAAATTCATTCGATAAAAGAGAAAGAAATTAATCCCCACTTAAGAGAAGATACGATCTGAAAATCTTTCTTTTTTTTTACCTCTTTGTTCAGGGTTGTTTTATTACTTTCATTCTTTCATACTCAATGTCTTTATTTCTTTCTTTCTGGCTTGAACCTTTTCTTTTCTATTTTTTCTTTTTTTTATGTGTTCTTTGTTATTTTTCATCTTTATCATTTTCTTCTTCTTACTTTCCTATTCTTTTTTTTATGGCTTTTTTTGTCTTTCTTTTGGTCTCTCTTTGTTAATTTTTTTTTATTTCTATCTTTGTTCTTGTATTTTTCTTTCTGTTATGTACCTTACCTATCAACACTAATGGGTATGTCCCAAACCTCATAAATACGTTGGTCACTATTGTAAGTGAGGGTAATATGCTATCTAAGTAGTCCACTACTAGCAGTGGTTTATCTACTTCACACCGCTGGCAAGTATTGTATTTTGTTGATGTTATAAAGATTACCTTTTCATTTCCAACCTCCATTTTGGTTATTCCTCATTCAGTAAACCTTTCTAGGTTACAATTTCTTTGTTCACTTTTTTCTTTCACTCATTCTTTCTTTACTTTTTCAAGCACATTTATTTTTCTGTATTTTGTGCATCTTTCTTTCTTTTGTGAAAGTTTTTCTTCGTCTCAACATTGATGTATCTCTCATCTTATTTCTTTCTTTCTGCCTTCATTCTGACTTTCCCTTCTTCTTTTTACATCTTTCTTTTTTTTTTTTGTGTGTGTTTTCCTTCTATTTTCTTTCTTCTGTTGTTTCCTTTTTTGTTTCTTCTTTGTCTATATGCAGTACGATGCCAGAATAAGATATTGCAGACCATCAAAGAAGCCAGGTGTACCAGCAGGTTGACCTGGGGCCACTCCTGATTGGGAAATGGAAAATCACAGGACCTCACAACTGCATCCAGATTCACAACAAAAGCTGAATAAAATGTAATGTTAAGTAATGAAAGATTCAAGTCTTGTGTTATCATTATGTATATCATATTTCTTCCATTCATTTTTGTTTCTTTTATTTATGTTATGGGGTCCACCCTTTTCGGATATAATGGACTTGTCCTGCTGCCATAAAAAACTTATGGAGCATGTTGCTCAAGAGTGAAGTAACCTCTTGTTTAGACTCAAAGAGCCTGTATCTGTATTTGTAATGTTCCCATAAGTTTTCTATTTTGGGGTTGATTTAATTTCTTAGCTTAAATATTGGGTCTGTCCATGGGATCTACAACAATCATCTGCTTCACACTCATCAAAGTATTTCTTCATCTATTTTGATTTGTGATAGGGAGCATTATCCTGCATAAAAATGAGTCCTTTATTGACATTGTGGGGTCTGGATAATTTGGGCAACCTTTCAGCAGAAGTGTTTGCCAGACTGCTTCTTTGAGATTTTTGAGGGTCTTTTTTCAATCGGTTTTTATAGAAGCCAGTTTCATGAAAAGAAAAGTATCACCAGAACATTATACTGAACGGATGCTTGACAGCTCTTTGAATTGCTTACTGCTAAATTCAGTAAAGAGCTTTCAAAGCTTTTCTTTTCATGGAAAGATCGGATTTTAGATCGCTTATCCTTTGAATTTAGCTCAACTTTCATTTCATCAGAGAAGAGAACATTTAGAAAAAAAAATCAGGTGAGTCACTTTTATCGAACAGCACTGTATATATATATATATATATATATATATATATATATATATAGATGGATAGATAGATAGATAAATTAATATACATATACCTACATTTGTAGTGCAACTTAATGTTTTGTGGTTTTTATATACTTCTTAGTTCTGTCCAACCACATTGAGCATTGTTTTGTTTACACCTAATATTAAAGTAAGTAAATATTTATTTGTTTACCTGTGTATGCACGCTAATGCATGTATATACAGCTACTAATACCTAATCATTTGGTTTATATCAACATTGATAGATAGATATCATTGGCATAGGAAGTAAGCATTGTGACTATCAGTTTCATGCCTTCATTCTTAAGTCTGAACATCATATGTCTATAAGCAATACTGAGCATTGTTTGCTAATAAATATAAAAATAATTGAGAATTGCACCACTGAGGTTTCTTCCCGGGTCAAAGCCGATATGGTTGCTTCCATTCCTTTTCAGAAATACCAGGTGAAACCTCAATAAATAATAAATATAAACGAGTCCTCAAAGGAGTGAAGTCCCTGTTTGCCCAGAGAATCAGGCACTACATGGCATCTAACAACTTTGGCTCTCATGATCATTGGCAGCTATATGATAGGGTATTATATAAGCATTATATAATATATTATATATTATATAGGTATTATATAAGTACAAGGTCTCTATTTCTCCCCTCTCCAGTTTGAAGTGTTGACATCCTCAGCTAATGAAGCTGAAAGCTTTACCCATAAATTCTCCTGAAACTCTACTCTTGACTCATCTGGATTATCTCTGCCTAATTTCCCACTTAGAACTGAATCTCTGTTGAGCGATATGCATATAAAACCTTCCATGTTTTCTGCTATCATCTCTAATCTTGATTCCAACAAAGCATGCAGACCTGATGGCATCCCTGTAATAGTCATTAAGAAGTGTGCTCCCAAACTGGCTCCTCTTCTCTCTTAACTGTATAGCAAATGCCTTCCTGAATCTTGCCTACTAGAAATCATAGTTGTTCCAGTTTCTAAGAACTCTGGTGAACCATCCAACCCTTTCAACTATCAGCCTATTAGTCTTCTACCTCTTTTTAGGAAACTCCTAGCAGCCCTAATCAATGCTGAGTTGGTTCAGCATCTCTCATCACAGGACCTGTTTTCAGACAAGCAATATGGCTTTTGTCTCTCCAGGTCAACTGCTGATATACTGATGATAATTGCAGAAAACATTTATCATGCTCTAGAAAAAAATGATCAAGCCCAGGCACTGGACATTTCAAAAGCCTTTGACAGGGTTTGGTATACAGGTCTTCTCTACAAGTTGGAAAGTTACGGTATCTCCAGACACATTTTTGAACTGATACAGTCTTTCCTATCAAATCATGAAATGAAAGTTATCCTGAATGGTCACTCGTCTAGATCCTTTAGTACTAATGTAGGTGTCCCCACCCCAGGGCTCCATCCTTGGTCCTACTCTGTTTTCATTAATGGCCTTCCTGATGACATCAGCTTTCAACTTGGCATCTATGCTAGGGAAACAATCATTTACTCTTGCCTCAATATTAAGGCTGATCAGGCAGACAAGGTTAAAATGGCAGCTGGTGTGCATGGGAAAAAGTGTTGGAAAGTAAAACTGACATGTACAGAAGTATACAAATGCTGTGTTTAGCTGCCAAATAAGAACTGATGGGAGATGGCAGAAATACAAAAATGGTGATGAGCCAAAAACTACATCAAAACATGGTGTGTTAGAAAATTAATAAAGCAATGTTAGTAACTTAACAAGCAATGGGTTTGGATTTGCTCTACAGTCAAGCAGAATCTTAATCAACCACATTTTTTTGAAGCAAATAGATTTGTAAAGTGAGAGAGAAAGCAAAGCAAAAAAAAACAGAAAGGAATTGTTCTCAATGCTAATTAAAGCAGAAGTCAACTGCTACATCCTTGAGGGAGCTCCCGACAGAACATTTCATTCCAGAAAGATTCACATTGACTCCCCATGGAGCAAGGTTTTGACACAAAATCAGTTTTTAACATGGGAACCTGAGTATTTCCACTCGGGCCACTGGTTTAAGCTGGTCTTAGCTTCTCTAAGCTAGTCATAGCAGGTCATACCACTGCCATGGAACAAATGTTAGGCAACAGAGGGTCGGGGGGCAGTTAATGCAAGGAAGGAGAGAAGTCCTCTGGCACAGAACAGATACTACCACCACAGCATCTACTCTAACAGGAAAAACCTCTTCTCCTCTTCTGCTAATCCTTCCAGAAAAATCCAGGAGACTGAGATTTACCTTAACAACCCCTACTGATTCAGGTTGTGATACAAGGTCAGTTTTTAATATGGGGACCTGGGTATTTCCACTCAGGCTGCTGGTTTAAGCTTGTGCAAACTAGTCATAACCGGTCACACCACTGCTATGTAAAAGATGTCATGCAATGAGGGGAATGCAAGGGAGGAGAAAAGTCCTCTGGCATGGAACAGATACTACAAGTACAGCAACTACACTAACTGGAAAAACCCCCTTCTCTACCCCCAACCATCATCTTACAGAAGAATCTGGGAGTGGGGAGCCTGAGATTCACCTTAACCTCCCACTGAGTCAGGTTGATTTTTAACATGGGGTCCCAAGTGTTTGCACTCAGGCCGCTGGTTTAAGCTAGTTATAGCACTTCTATGGAACAGATGTTAAGCAACTTAATGCAAGGGAGAAGAGGAGGCCTTTAGCACAGAACAGATAATATAATTGCAGCATCTACTCCAATGGGAAAACCCCACTTCTCCTCCCCTGCCAATCTTTATGGAAGAATCTAGAAAAAGAATCTGTGATTTACCTTAACTTAATACTATATAACTTTCCATGTAGGCACAAAAGACATGGGTCATTTTAAGATCTACATGTTCTTGTTTTTTTTTTTATTAGATTCCATTTTACAGTGGGTGATTTATTAGTTTCTTTTATATGCCAAAAATATTTGGATAGAGATGTTTGGTTGTGATACTTAATATTATTGAAGGAAGTCAGATGTTAGCTCCATCTTAATTTAAATTCATTTTAGTAGATCCAATATAACATTTTTCAATATTAGGATTCTCAATAGATGAGATAGTGCATTAGTAAACTACAGATTCTGTGAGATATTTATTATTCAATGAACAATTTTCAGGATTTCTAGTTATATAATTTTTCTTTACTATTGTTTATTCTTATTTCTTAGAATTTTATTATTATGCTTTTTATAATTTTTTTCTAAATTTTCAGTACTGAAAAATAATGATCCATACTACACATACACATCTTTTTTAACCATTTCATCCCAAGCAAAGCATTAACGCCACTATGATGCACGTCTGAGATAATTTGAGAAAAATAAAAAATTATTAAGGAGAAAGAACAATAAAAGAACAGGAATTAAGAGGACAGAAAATAACAATTGACATTGTATTTAAATTTTTGAAGATCAAAGCTGACTGGAAAACAAGAAGCCGGAAGAGAGTTACACAAGTGAGAAGTATGAGAGAACAAATTTTTAGCATAGAATATCCAGCTGTTAAAATGATGAGACCTAACTGCCAATCTAGTACTATACTTAAATTTGTAAAGTTGAGGCACTAAAGTGGAAATCTCATCAGAACAATTACCATGAAAATATTTATAGAAAGTGCACAGAGAAGCTATGTCATAGTGGTGGGGAAAGTGACTGAAGCTTAGATGTCAGGTCGGGACCTATAAAATTGCAAATTCTATTTTGTATTTTATCAACAATTTCTAAATACATTGCAGAAGCACCATACCAGATATAGCAACAATATTCAATGCATGGAGAAATGACAGACTTATAAATGTCCAAAATAGATTCTGGTGAGAAAAACTGTCTGTCATGACACAGTGAACCAACTTTCCTAGCAGCAGACCTAACAATTGATTCAATATAATTTGCTTGTGACATTTTCTCATGACAGTTGGTGCTAATTCCTTCCCCATCTATTTGCATATTTAAGAAACCTTCATTTGTTATAAGCATATTGTGCCAAATAAAGGTCTCCATAGATTTATTAATCTCTGACTGTCATGTAGATTTTATATGTAGATATGTTTTTTAGCATTTGGAATTAATTATTGTCTGTATTCAATATTGAGTAAATAAATCCATACCATTTTCATTACCTTCTGTTACAGAAACTATTCCCCAGGGTTTCACCACATAAATTGAAATAACTAGATCTCTTAAGAAAATTAAACATAGTTGAATCTACAATTGAATCCCCATGAGAAAACAAAACAAATAACACCTTTAATTTTCTTGTTATTCTCTTAATTCAAATTAATACTTGTTTAAAATTAACTGTCTACCATGAGTTGACAAATAGAAATGACCTTATAAATTTTTTATTTGTATCAAAATCTCAAATAATTATATTTAAAAACTATTTGAATTTGCTGCCATATTTATGAAGATTTAAGAAAAAAATTACAAAAATGTCCTTTTTATTTAGGACTGCCCTGGATTGCTAAGCAAACCATCACCAGTATTTTGCAATGTTATCTTTCTGCTAATACACTAGTAATGTTCTCAAATGATGTTGAAATCTGTTTGCAAGGACAGACTGCCTACCTTCAAAACAAGTTCTGTTATTTCTTCTTTTTAAATGTCAGAATAAAGCTGACTATATGGATATGGATAACTCGACTTCTAGAGAGGAGAATTTCCCAGCATGTTCCGGCATCTATTAAGAGATGTCAGTCAAGTAATAATTTGTATAATTTTGTTGCTTCAGGGTTATGCTATTGTGAAGCACCTGATAAAAATTGTCAGCAAGTTCTGGCATACTGGGAGAACATGTTCTCTGTTTTGTGCAGATTCCATTTGCAGTTTCATTGCAAAGTACTTGAAATAATTTTTCTTAAGTCTAGACAGCCTTTCCTGTATAAATATAAAGAATGTCACAAAAAGAAAACTTTTGGAACTGCTCAGTAACATTGGCCTATTTGGGAAGGAACTTAGAATAATCCAGAACCTATATTAGCAGTGAACTACATGCATGGAAATAGGAAATTTAGTCAATACACAAAAATAAAAATGGATGTAAGACAAGAATGTATTTCCTCACCAGATCTTTTCAACCTATACAGTAAGACCATTCTGAGAGAATTAGAGCTCTTGAGAGGGTTCATTCTTAGCACCAGACTATATAGTAAGACCATTCTGAGAGAATTAGAAGTCCTGAGAGGATTCATTCTTGGCACCAGACTATACACTAAGGCCA
>CAHIKZ030001702.1:967500-1045000 GCA_903632075.3 Acanthosepion pharaonis
CATCTTTACTTCATTCCATCTCTATTGTATCTATCACTCTAGTTTTTTTTTTTTTTGACTTTCTTTCTTTCAGATGATTTCTCTTTTTCCTTCTCCTTATTTTTCGTCTCCCATATTTCATTTTCATTTTACATCGGTTTCTGGCATCATTTAATTGTTTTTTTTTCTTTTTGTCTGACTGTGTTATTTTTCTTTTTCACTATTATCAAAATATGTATTTCCTAATTTATGTATTTCAATCTGTTCATATGTATCTATCTAATTCTATTCATAACAGTCTGTCTGTTACAGTCACTTCATATATGTCTACTGTCCATATCCATTTATCTATCTCATTCTTTTCCTATTTATCTATCTGTTGCACTCTGTCCATATCTATTTATCTATCTCATTCTCTTCTTATTTATCTATCTGTTGCAATTTATCTGTCCATATAAATTTATCTATCCTCATCTTCCTATTTACCTATCTTGCACTTGTCCATATCTATTTATTTATCTCATTCTTTTCCTATTTACCTATCTGTTGCACTCTGTCCATATCTATTTATCTATCTCATTCTCTTCTTATTTATCTATCTGTCGCAGTCTGTCCATATCAATTTATCTATCTCATTCTCTTCCTATTTACCTATCTGTTGCACTCTGTCCATATCAATTTATCTATCTCATTCTCTTCCTATTTATCTATCTGTCACACTCTGTCCATATCTATTTATCTATCTCATTCTCTTCCTATTTACCTATCTGTTGCACTCTGTCCATATCAATTTATCTATCTCATTCTCTTCCTATTTATCTATCTGTCACACTCTGTCCATATCTATTTATCTATCTCATTCTCTTCCTATTTACCTATCTGTTGCACTCTGTCCATATCAATTTATCTATCTCATTCTCTTCCTATTTATCTATCTGTTACACTCTGTCCATATCTATTTATCTATCTCATTCTCTTCCTATTTACTCATCTGTTATTTATCAATTTATCTATCTCATTCTCTTCCTATTTATCTATCTGTCACACTCTGTCCATATCAATTTATCTATCTCATTCTCTTCCTATTTATCTATCTGTTACACTCTGTCCATATCTATTTATCTATCTCATTCTCTTCCTATTTACCTATCTGTTGCACTCTGTCCATATCAATTTATCTATCTCATTCTCTTCCTATTTATCTATCTGTTACACTCTGTCCTATTCTCTCTTCCTATATCTATTTATCTATCTCATTCTCTTCCTATTTATCTATCTGTTGCACTCTGTCCTGTCCATCTCATCTATTTACCTATCTGTTTACTCTGTCCATATCAATTTATCTATCTCTTCCTATTTATCTATCTGTTACACTCTGTCCATATCAATTTATCTATCTCATTCTCTTCCTATTTATCTATCTGTCGCACTCTGTCCATATCAATTTATCTATCTCATTCTCTTCCTATTTACCTATCTGTTACACACTCTGTCCATATAATTTATCTATCTCATTCTCTTCCTATTTATCTATCTGTTACACTCTGTCCATATCTATTTTTATCTCATTCTCTTCCTATTTACCTATCTGTTCTTCATATCTATTTATTTCATTCTCTTCCTATTTATCTATCTGTTACACTCTGTCCATATCTATTTATCTATCCATTATCTCTTCCTATTTATCTATCTGTTGCACTCTGTCCATAATTTATTTATCTATCTCATTCTCTTCCTATTTATCCTATCTGTCCATATCTATTTATCTATCTCATTCTCTTCCTATTTATCTATCTGTTATCTGTCCATATCTATTTATCTATCTCATTCTCTTCCTATTTTTATCTTCTGTCCATATCTATCCATCTCATTCTCTTCCTATTTATCTATCTGTTACTCTGTCCATATCAATTTATCTATCTCATTCTCTTCTCATTCTGTCCTTCAATTTATCTATCTCATTTCTCTTCCTATTTATCTATCTGTCGGACTCTGTCCATATCTATTTATCTATCTCATTCTCTTCCTATTTACCTATCTGTTGCACTCTGTCCATATCAATTTATCTATCTCATTCTCTTCCTATTTATCTATCTGTTACACTCTGTCCATATCAATTTATCTATCTCATTCTCTTCCTATTTATCTATCTCTGTCCATATCTATTTATCTATCTCATTCTCTTCCTATTTATCTGTCACACTCTGTCCATATCAATTTATCTATCTCATTCTCTTCCTATTTATCTATCTGTTGCACTCTGTCCATATCTATTTATCTATCTCATTCTCTTCCTATTTATCTATCTGTTGCACTCTGTCCATATCAATTTATCTATCTCATTCTCTTCCTATTTATCTATCTGTTGCACTCTGTCCATATCTATTTATCTATCTCATTCTTTTCCTATTTATCTATCTGTTGCACTCTGTCCATATCAATTTATCTATCTCATTCTCTTCCTATTTATCTATCTGTCACACTCTGTCCATATCAATTTATCTATCTCATTCTCTTCCTATTTATATCTGTCCATATCAATTTATCTATCTCATTCTCTTCCTATTTATCTATCTGTTGCACTCTGTCCATATCTATTTATCTATCTCATTCTTTTCCTATTTATCTATCTGTCGCACTCTGTCCATATCTATTTATCTATCTCATTCTCTTCTTATTTATCTATCTGTCGCAGTCTGTCCATATCAATTTATCTATCTCATTCTCTTCCTATTTACCTATCTGTTGCACTCTGTCCATATCAATTTATCTATCTCATTCTCTTCCTATTTATCTATCTGTTACACTCTGTCCATATCTATTTATCTATCTCATTCTCTTCCTATTTATCTATCTGTTACACTCTGTCCATATCTATTTATCTATCTCATTCTCTTCCTATTTACCTATCTGTTGCACTCTGTCCATATCTATTTATCTATCTCATTCTCTTCCTATTTATCTATCTGTTACCTCTGTTATCATTTATCTATCTCATTCTCTCCCTATTTACCTATCTGTTGCACTCTGTCCATATCTATTTATCTATCTCATTCTCTTCCTATTTTATCTATCTGTCTATCTGTCCATATCAATTTATCTATCTCATTCTCTTCCTATTTATCTATCTGTTACACTCTGTCCATATCTATTTATCTATCTCATTCTCTTCCTATTTACCTATCTGTTGCACTCTGTCCATATCTATTTATCTATCTCATTCTCTTCCTATTTATCTATCTGTTACACTCTGTCCATATCTATTTATCTATCTCATTCTCTTCCTATTTATCCTGTTATCTGTCCATATCTATTTATCTATCTCATTCTTTTCCTATTTATCTATCTGTCACACTCTGTCCATATCTATTTATTATCTCATTCTCTCATTCTCTTCTATTTATTTACCTATCTTTCACTCTGTCCATATCAATTTATCTATCTCATTTTCTTCCTATTTATCTATCTGTTACACTCTGTCCATATCTATTTATCTATCTCTCATTCTCTTCCTATTTATCTATCTGTTACCTCTGTGCATATCAATTTATCTATTCTCTTCTATTTTCCTATTTATCTATCTGTCATTTATCTATCTCATTTCTATCTATTTATCTATCTATCTACTCTGTCCATATCTATTTATCTATCTCATTCTCTCCCTATTTACCTATCTGTTGCACTCTGTCCATATCTATTTATCTATCTCATTCTCTTCCTATTTATCTATCTGTTACACTCTGTCCATATCTATTTATCTATCTCATTCTCTTCCTATTTACCTATATATCCTGTTTCTCTGTCCTATTTATCTATCTCATTCTCTTCCTATTTATCTACACTCTGTCCATATCTATTTATCTATCATTCTCTCACCTATCTATTTCTCTGTCCATATCTATTTATCTATCTCATTCTCTTCCTATTTATCTATCTGTTACACTCTGTCCATATCAATTTATCTATCTCATTCTCTTCCTATTTACCTATCTGTTGCACTCTGTCCATATCAATTTATCTATCTCATTCTCTTCCTATTTATCTATCTGTTGCACTCTGTCCATATAAATTTATCTATCTCATTCTCTTCCTATTTACCTATCTGTTGCACTCTGTCCATATCTATTTATCTATCTCATTCTCTTCCTATTTATCTATCTGTTACACTCTGTCCATATCAATTTATCTATCTATTTCTCTTCCTATTTACCTATCTGTTCTCTGTCCATATCAATTTATCTATCTCATTCTCTTCCTATTTACCTATCTGTCACACTCTGTCCATATCTATTTATCTATCTCATTCTCTTCCTATTTATCTATCTATTTGCACTCTGTCCATATCAATTTTATCTTTCATTCTCTTCTATTTATCTATCTGTTCACTCTGTCCATATCTATTTATCTATCTCATTCTCTTTATTTCTATCTGTCCATATCAATTCATCTATCGATCTTTTCCTATTTATCTATCTGTCTGTCCATATCAATTTATCTATCTCATTCTCTTCCTATTTATCTATCTGTTACACTCTGTCCATATTATTTATCTATCTCATTCTCTTCCCTATTTTCTATCTGTTACTCTGTCCCTCATTCTCTTCCTATTTATCTATCTGTTACACTCTGTCTATTTTATCTATCTCATTCTCTTCCTATTTATCTATTTTCTGTCCATATCTATTTATCTCATTCTCTTCCTATTTATCTATCTATTTTTACACTCTGTCCATATCTATTTATCTATCTCATTCTCTTCTATTTATCTATCTGTTGCACTCTGTCCATATCTATTTATCTATCTCATTCTCTTCCTATTTACCTATCTGTTCTGTCCATATCAATTTTTACCTATCTATTTGTCTGTCACACTCTGTCCATATCTATTTATCTATCTCATTCTCTTCCTATTTATCTATCTATCTGTCCATATCAATTTATCTATCTCATTCTCTTCCTATTTATCTATCTGTCCATATCAATTTATCTATCTCATTTTTCTCTTCCTATTTACCTATCTTTGCCTCTGTCCATATTCAATTATCTATCTCATTCTCTTCTATTTTCTATCTGTTGCCTCATTTATCTATCTCATTCTCTTCCTATTTATCTATCTGTTTGCACTCTGTCCATATCAATTTATCTATCTCATTCTCTTCCTATTTACCTGCATCTATCTCTGTCTATTTTCCTCTATCTTTCTGTCCTATTTACCTATCTATTGCACTCTGTCTATCAATTTATCTATCTCATTCTCCTATTTATCTATCTGTCACACTCTGTCCATATCAATTTATCTTCTCATTCTCTTCCTATTTATCTATCTGTTGCACTCTGTATTTATCCATCTGTCCTCTGTCCAATCAATTTTTATCTATTCTCTTCCTCATCTTCTCTGTCCATATATTTACCTATTCTCTTCTATTTATCTATCACCTCTGTCCATATCTCATTTCTTCCCTATTTACCTATCAATTTATCTATCTCATTCTCTTCCTATTTATCTATCTTCACTCTGTCCATATCAATTTATCTATCTCATTCTCTCCTATCTATCTGTTGCACTCTGTCCATATCCTATCTCATTCTCTTCCTATTTACCTATCTGTCACACTCTGTCCATATCAATTTATCTATCTCATTTCTCTTCCTATTTATCTATCTGTTCTCTGTCCATATTTATTTATCTATCTCATCTCTTGCCTATTGTCCTATCTGTCACACTCTGTCCATATCAATTTTCATATCTCATTCTCTTCCTATTTATCTATCTGTTTGCACTCTGTCCATATCAATTTATCTATCTCATTCTCTTCCTATTTATCTATCTGTCACACTCTGTCCATATCTGTCCATTCTCTTCCTATTTATCTATCTCTCTGTCCAATTTTCTCATTCTCTTCCTATTTACCTATCTGTTGCTCTGTCCATATCAATTTATCTATCTCATTTCTTCCTATTTATTTATCTGTTACACTCTGTCCATATCTATTTATCTATCTCATTCTCTTCCTATTTACCTATCTGCACTCTGTCCATATCTATCTCTCTCATTCTCTCCTATTTACCTATCTTCACACTCTGTCCATATCAATTTATCTATCTCATTCTCCCTATTTACCTATCTGTTGCACTCTGTCCATATCTATTTATCTATCTCATTCTCTTCCTATTTATCTATCTATTCATTGTCCATATCTATTTATCTATCTCATTCTCTTCCCTATTTACCTATCTGCACTCTGTCCATATCAATTTATCTATCTCATTCTCTTCCTATTTATCTATCTGTCCATTTATCTATCTCATTCTCTTCCCTATTTATCTATCTGTCCATATCAATTTATCTGTCTCATTCTCTTCCTATTTATCTATCTGTCGCAGTCTGTCCATATCAATTTATCTATCTCATTCTTCCTATTTACCTATCTGTTTTCTGTCTGTATCTATTTATCTATCTCATTCTCTTCTATTTATCTATCTGTCCACTCTGTCCATATCAATTTCTATCTCATTCTCTTCCTATTTCCTATCTGTTCTGTCCATATCAATTTATCTATCTCATTCTCTTCCTATTTATCTATCTGTTACACTCTGTCCATATCTATTTATCTATCTCATTCTCTTCCTATCTGTTGCACTCTGTCCATATCTATTTATCTATCTCATTTTCTCTTCCTATTTATCTATCTGTTGCACTCTGTCCATATCTATTTATCTATCTCATTCTCTTCCTATTTATCTATCTGTTGCACTCTGTCCATATCTATTTTTATCTCATTCTCTTCCTATTTACCTATCTATTTTGCACTCTGTCCATATCAATTTATCTATCTATTTCTTCCCTATTTATCTATCTGTTGCACTCTGTCCATATCTATTTATCTATCTCATTCTCTTCCTATTTATCTATCTGTTGCACTCTGTCCATATCTATTTATCTATCCATTCTCTTCTGTATTTATATTATCCATATCTCTATTCATTCTCTTCCTATTTACCTATCTGTATTTCATCTGTCTCTGTCCATATCAATTTATCTATCTCATTCTCTTCTATTTAGTCTGTCCTATCAATTTATCTCATTCTCTTCCCATCTATCTGTTGCACCTGTCCCTATTTATCTATCTCATTCTGTTCCTATTTATCCATCTGTTGCACTCTGTCCATATCTATTTATCTATCTCATTCTCTTTATTTACCTATCTGTCCATATCTATTTATCTATCTCATTCTCTTCCTATTTATCTCCATATCCATATCTATTTATCTATCTCATTCTCTTCTTTTCTATCTTCTGTCCTATCAATTTTTATCTCATCTATTTGTTATCTGTCACATTCTGTCCATATCAATTTATCTATCTCATTCTCTTCCTATTTATTATCTGTTCATCTGTCCATATCTATTTTATCTCATTCATTCTCTCCTATTTATCTATCTGTCGTCCCTGTCCATATCTATTTCTATCTCATTCTCTTCCTATTTATCTTCTCTTCCTGTCCATATCAATTTATCTATCTCATTCTCTTCCTATTTATCTATCTCTGTCCATATCTATTTATCTATCTCATTCTCTTTCTATCTGTTGCACTCTGTCCATATCTATTTATCTATCTCATTCTCTTCTCATTTATCTATCTGTTACACTCTGTCCATATCTATTTATCTTTCTCATTCTCTTCCTATTTACCCTATCTGTTGCACTCTGTCCATATCAATTTATCTATCTCATTCTCTTCCTATTTATCTATCTATCTGTCCATATTCATTTATCTATCTCATTCTGTCCTTTTCTATCACTCTGTCCATATCAATTTATCTATCTCATTTCTTCTCATTCTCTTCCATATCAATTTATCTATCTCATTCTCTTCCTATTTATCTATCTCACTCTGTCCTATTTATCTAATTCCATCTATTTATCTATCATTCTCTTCCTATTTATCTATCTGTTGCACTCTGTCCTATTTATAATTTATCTATCTGTTCGCTCTCTGTCCATATCAATTTATCTATCTCATTCTATTTATTCTCTTCCATTCTCTTTTATTTATCTATCTATTTCTGTCCATATCTATTTGTCTATCTCATTCTCTTCCTATTTATCTATCTCATTGTCCATTCCTATTTATCTATCTCATTCTCTTCTATTTCTATCTTGCATTTCTCTGTCCATATTTCCATCTCATTTTATTCTGTTATCTATCTATTCTATCTCATTTGTCTTTTATTCTATCTGTTGCATTTTTTCTATTTATCTCATTCTCTTCCTATTTATCTTCCTCTTCCTCATTTCTCTTGCACTCTGTCCATATCTATTTATCTATCTCATTCTCTTCCTATTTATCTATCTGTCTGTCCATTTATCTATCTCATTCTCTTCCATTTATCTATTATTTATCTATCTCATCTCATTTCTCTTCCTATTTACCTATCTGTTTGCACTCTGTCCCATATCTATTTATCTATCTCATTCTCTTCCTATTTATCTATCTGTTACACTCTGTCCTATCTATTTATCTATCTCATTCTCTTCCTATTTATCTATCTGTCACCTCTGTCCATATCTATTTATCTATCTCATTTTCTCCTATTTATCTGTTATCTCATTCCATTTATCTATCTCATTTATTTTCATCTGTCTGTCCATATCTTTTATCATCTCATTTCTGTCCTATTTATCTATCTGTTCACTCTGTCATATCTATTTATCTATCTATTCTTTTCTATTTATCTTCCATTCTCTGTCCATATGTCCATATCTATTTATCTATCTCATTCTCTTCCTATTTATCTATCTGTTACTCTGTCCATATCTATTTATCTTATCTCATTCTCTTCCTATTTATCTCTGTCTGTCCATATCAATTTATCTATCTCATTCTCTTCCTATTTACCTATCTGTTACCTCTGTCCATATCTATTTATCTATCTCATTCTCTTCCTTCCTATTTATCTATCTATTTTTTCATATTCTATCTATCTGTTGGACTCTGTCCATATCTATTTATCTATCTCATTCTCTTCCTATTTACCTCTCTATTTATTACTCTGTCCATATTTATTTATCTATCTCATTCTCTTCCTATTTATCTATCTGTTCTCTGTCCATATCTATTTATCTATCTCATTTCTTCCTATTTATCCTATCTGTTACCTCTGTCATATCAATTTATCTATCTCATTCTCTTCCTATTTATCTATTTCCTCTGTCCATATCAATTTATCTATCTCATTCTCTTCCTATTTATCTATCTGTTTACACTCTGTCCATATCTCTCATTCTCTTCCTATTTCTATCTGTTCTCTCATATCCAATTTTTATCTCATTCTATCTATCTCTGTCCATATCTATTTATCTATCTCATTTCTTCCTATTTATCTATCTGTTACACTCTGTCCCATTTATCTATCTCATTCTCTTTATTTACCTATATCTTGCACTCTGTCCATATCAATTTATCTATCTCATTCTCTTCCTATTTATCTATCTGTTCACTCTGTCCATATCAATTTATCTATCTCATTCTTCCTTCTACCTATTATTATCTTATCATTCTCTTCTATTTATCAATTTATCTCATTCTCTTCCTATTTACCTATCTGTTGCACTCTGTCCATATCAATTTTCTATCTCATTCTCTTCCTATTTATCTATTTCCTCTGTCCATATCAATTTATTATCTCATTCTCTCCCTATTTATCTATCTGTTGCACTCTGTCCATATCAATTTATCTATCTCATTCTCTTCCTATTTACCTATCTGTTGCCTCTGTCCATATCAATTTATCTATCTCATTCTCTTCCTATTTATCTATCTGTTACACTCTGTCCATATCAATTTATCTATCTCATTCTCTTCATATCAATTTATCTATCTCATTCTCTTCCTATTTATCTATCTGTCACACTCTGTCCATATCAATTTATCTATCTCATTCTCTTCCTATTTATCCTATCTGTTTATCTATTTATCTATCTCATTTCTCTTCCTATTTATCTATTCTCTGTCCATATCAATTTATCTATCTCATTCTCTTCCTATTTACCTATCTATTTCACTCAATTGTCCATATCTATTTATCTATCTCATTCTCTTCCTATTTTATCTATCTGTCGCACTCTGTCTTATCAATTTATCTATCTCATTCTCTTCCTATTTTATCTATCTGTTGCACTCTGTCCATATCAATTTTCTATCTCATTCTCTTCCCTATTTACCTATCTTCTCTGTCCATATCAATTTATTATCTCATTTCTCTTCTATTTATTGCACTCTGTCCATATCAATTTATCTCATTCTCTTCCTATCTATCTGTTCTCTGTCCTATCTATTTATCTATCTCATTCTCTTCTATTTACCTATCTGTTGCACTCTGTCATATCAATTTATCTATCTCATTCTCTTCCTATTTATCTATCTGTTCCTGTCCATATCTATTTATCTATCTCATTCTCTTCCTATTTACTCTGTCCATATCTGTCATTTATCTATCTCTGTCATTCTCTCTCATTCTCTTCCTATTTATCTATCTGTCTTCCTATTTACCTATCTGTTACCTGTCCATATCAATTTATCTATCTCATTCTCTTCCTATTTACCTATCTGTTGCACTCTGTCATATCAATTATCTATCTCATTCTCTTCCTATTTATTTATCTATCTCATTTCTCTTCCTATTTATTTCTATCTGTTGCCTCTGTCTTATCAATTTATCTGTCTCATTTCTCTATTTATCTATCTCATTCTCTTCCTATTTATTTCTATCACACTCTGTCCATATCATTTATCTATCTATCTCATTTCTCTTCCTATTTACCTATCTATCTTGTCCACTCTCAATTTATCATTGCTATATCTCATTCTCTTCTCTATCTCTCCTCTGTCCTATCATTTATCTATCTCATTCTCTTCTATTTACCTATCTGTTCACCTCTGTCCATATCAATTTATCTATCTCATTCTCTTCCATATCTATTTATCTATCTCATTCTCTTCCTATTTACCTATCTATTTACACTCTGTCCATATCAATTTATCTATCTCATTTCTCTTCTCTTCTGTTGTCACTCTGTCCATATCTATTTACCTCATTCTCTTCCTATTTACCTACTCTGTCCATATCAATTTATCTATCTCATTTCTCTCCCTATTTATCTATCTGTTGCACTCTGTCATATCAATTTTCTATCTATTCTCTTCCTCATTCTCTTCCCTTTATTTATCTTCTCATTTCTCTTCCTATTTATCTATCTGTTGCCTCTGTCCATCTGTATCATATCAATTTATTATCTATCTCTCTCTTCCTCTATTTATTTCTATCCTATCTGTTCATTCTCTTCTATTTATCTACTCTGTCCATATCAATTTATCTATCTCATTCTCTTCCTATTTTACCTATCTTTGCCTCTGTCCATATCAATTTATCTATCTCCATCTCTGTCCATATAAATTTATCTATCTCATTCTCTTCCTATTTACCTATCTGTACACTTGTCCATATCTATTTATCTATCTCATTTCTTCCTATTTACCAATTTATCCTATTCATTTATCTATCTCATTCTCTTCCTATTTATCTATCTGTTGCACTCTGTCCATATAAATTTATCTATCTCATTCTCTTCCTATTTATCTATCTATTTGCACTCTGTTCTTTATCAATTTATCTATCTCATTCTCTTCCTATTTACCTATCTGTTGCACTCTGTCCATATCAATTTATCTATCTCATTCTCTTCCTATTTTTATCTCTCTGTTATAAATTTATCTGTCATTCTCTTCCTATTTACCTATTTCTCTGTCCATATCTATTTATCTATCTCATTCTCTTCCTATTTACCTATCATCACACTCTGTCCATATCAATTTATCTATCTCATTCTCTTCCTATTTATTATCTATTCCACTCTGTCCATATCAATTTATCTATCTCATTCTCTTCCTATTTACCTATCTGTCTGTCCATCTCTGTCCATTCTATCCTATTTATCTATCTCACACTCTGTCCTATCTATCTCCTTCTCTTCTATTTACCTATCTGTTGCCTCTGTCCATATCAATTTATCTATCTCATTCTCTTCTCTGTTATTTATCTATATCTTCCTATCTCACACTGTCATATCAATTTTATCTCATTCTCTTCCTATTTACCTATCTGTTGCACTCTGTCATATCAATTTGTCTATCTCATTATCTTCCTATTTATCTCTGTTCTCTGTCCCAATTTATCTATCTCATCTATTTCTTCCTATCTGTTGCACTCTGTCCATATCTATTTATCTATCTATTCTCTTCCTATTTATCTATCTATCCTCAATTTATCTATCTCTCTTCCTATTTATCTATCTATTGTCCTATTTATCAATTTATCTATCTCTGTCCATATCAATTTATCTATCTCATTCTCTTCCTATTTATCTATCTCTCAGCATCTGTCTATCTATTTATCTATCATTCATTCTTCTATCTATCCATATCAATTTTTATCTATCTATCTTCTCTGTCCTATTTATCTATCTCATTCTCTTCCTATCTGTCTCTGTCCATATTTATTTATCTATCTCCTATTTCTCTTCTATTTATCTTATCTATCTCATTCTCTTCTATCTATCTATCTATTTCTCTGTCCATATCTATTTATCTATCTCATTCTCTTCCCTATTTACCTATCTGTTCCTCTGTCCATATCTATTTATCTATCTCATTCTCTTCCTATTTATCATCTTTCTCTGTCCATATCTATTTATCTATCTCATTCTCTTCTATTTATCTATCTATTTCACTCTGTCCATATCAAATTTATCTATCTCATTTATTTCAGCATCTTCTGACTGTCCTATATCTCTTATTTTCTCTCTGTACACTCTGTCTATTTATCTATCTATTTCTCTTCCTATTTACCTATCTGTTCTGTCCATATCAATTTATCTATCTCATTCTCTTCCTATTTATCTATCTGTCCTCTGTCCATATCTATTTATCTATCTCATTCTCTTCCTATTTACCTATCTGTCACACTCTGTCCCTATCAATTTATCTATCTCATTCTCTTCCTATTTACCTATCTGTTGCCTCTGTCCATATCAATTTATCTATCTCATTCTCTTCCTATTTACCTATCTATTTATCTCTGTCCATATCAATTTATCTATCTCATTCTCTTCTATTTATCTATCATTCTCTTTCAAATCTATTTATCTATCTCATTTCTTCCTATTTATCTATCTGTTCTGTCTATTTATCATCTGATTCTCTTTATTTACCTATCTGTTCATTCTCAATTTATATTTTCATTCTCTTATTTTCCTATCTTTCCATATCTATTTATCTATCTCATTCTCATGTTCATTTTCGGTCTCCCTATCTTCTTACCTATCTTTAACTCATTTTCTTCCTATTCTCTTCTGTTTTTCTTTGTCCATATCTATTTATCTATTTTCCTATTTATCTTAAAACTCTATTCATATTTTATTTACCTATCTCCTTGTTTTCTAATTTAATTACTTTGTCTAACATGTAATTTCTATCTTTCTAGGTAACTTGCTGTTCATACACTTGGTCTCTAAGAGGACAATATGAAAAAATTGAAAAGAGAAAATGAAATACTAATAACACAAGTGTAAATAATAAACAAAGATACAAACTATTAAAAACAAAGAACGAAATAGATTTTTCATTTGTTATTTTCTAAAAAAACTATAATCACTGAGAATTGTTATTTAATTCTAAATTTTGTGGGTATTAAGTTTGATAATGAAATTGTTTTCAACTTTGTTATGGCTTTTCTGGGAATTAAAGGAAGACACAAGAAAGATGAACCTAACATCATCCATACTAAGATTAGATAAATTGAAATGTTATGATATAGTAGAGTTATAAAAATTGACTGTGTTGAATTGAAGATAAAATTCAGAGCCAGTTTTACCAACATACTTGTAAAGCAAACAGGTTCAATCTGTCACAAGTAAGATGAGAGAGGTATACAGTATTTACATTAGTCGGACTATTGTCCTCATCTTTGTCGCCATATTTGTCACAACGTTTCGGCCGTTGTACGCTCTGGCCTTCTTCTAGGTGGTTGGAATTTCGAACTGAACAACGGTCGAAACGTTGTGGCAAATATGGCAACAAAGATGAGGACTTATGTTAACTAATCAAAAATACTATTACATAATCTCATCTCAGAAATATAGACAGACTCGAGAGAGGTATAGTGTTTAACTTCTATATCTGAAGGTAGAAGAAAAGATGAAACATAAACTCCAAGAAGACAGAAAGTATGGTTATTAGTAAAAGGATGAGCCCAAAATACAAATTAAAAATCAGAGGTACCAAAATCAACCAAGTACAACAATTCAAATATCTGGGAAGGATTCTAACAGAAGATGGAAAAATGCAACATTGAAATCCTAAGATGCATTGGGATAGCCAAAGATGCTTTCCAAAAGCTAAGCAGATTATTAAGAGATAGAAAAACTTTATTAGAAACAAAGAGTATTCATGTATGTTGGCTTGGGAAAGGAGTATTTCTTTTAGGAAAGGAGAGTATTTGAAAATATCTATGGTGCAGAATTATGTTTTGTTTCGATTAAATAGTGAAACATTCAATAATTTGACATCTAAGTAAGATACTTTCTCTGTGGCCTGAATGTATGTCTAATGTATTTGATAAATTGTTGTGTATAAGATACCTTTTGTGAGTGCTGGACAATTGCCTCAAAGATGAAGAAGAGACTTGAAGCAATAGAAATGTGGTTCTATCAAAGATGATGAGTACACGATGGACCAAACATATGAGCAAGAAAATTGAAACAAAAACAAAACTTGGATGGTGGAAGAGAGTTTAAAAATAAAGGATAGACAGAATTTAGTTAGAGCAACAGGAGATTGGAAATTGTGGAGATTCATGATCACCTACGTCCACATAATGATGTGCTTACAAATTTGGCTTTGTGATTTATTGCCTAGGAGAGTATTTTGTCATTTCATTTTCAACGATGTGAGTAGTGATATTAAATTAGGTGGTTGTCATCTTGCATTAAGTGGAGGTTCTTGAATGTGTTATTAATTAGGAGTTCTAGTTTAAGATTTAGGAAGTCTCTTTGGAGCAAATGACACAATTTGTTTATATTAGGAATAAAATAAGATACTGTAACTATTCATGAGCTATGTTTTTGTTTCTGTTGACTAAAAGACTATTTCTAGTTTGTGAAGAAGCTTTTTTTTTATATTTTTTAATTATTTTTAAGGGGTAGTTTATATTACAAAACTGATTCTATAAGTATTTTGTAGTCCTTAAGATTACTATCAATATGTATATAGAAAAAGAGATAAGAATAGACTGCATCTGGAAAATAGCTTGCAAGCTAAAAATTAAGAGACTGGGGCAAATACTGAAGTATTTATATAGCTAGAGATATATAACTTTTGAAAAGAATGACACAAAAATACTGAAATATTTTTCTCAGTCCTCTCCCTCTCTCTCTCTCTCTCTATATATATATATATATAATACGTAAAATGGTTAATGATCAGAATTGAATCAGATCAGGAAACAGCAGTATTAAAAAGTGCTCAATACACATGTGAAAAAATAAAATAAAGAACAAAAATAACATGTAGAGATTTTAACTTTAATTTAAGATGGTTTGTGAAAGCATGAACTTAAAAGTATATATATATATATATATATATATATATATATAATAGATGGCCACTCGTATTCGAGGATACCAGTCTACTAGGGTGGCTAGCCAATCTTGACTGCAGACACTTGCTCAGGCACATTTGTGTTTATTCAACACCCACAGAGCCCACCTGTGATTTATACTGCAACTATGCTGATCAGACCTTAGTTACAATTTCTGGGAAAGAGTATGTTATCTAGTGTGATCAACAACTTGAACAATGCCAGCACACTCAAGCCCATGCCCAAGATGACTTGTGACTTCATGCTAGCACAGCTATTGAGGACACCCAAGGGTTCTGTCTACCTAATTTCACTCATAAGGCTTGTGTCAACCTGTGGTATGGTTTTTAGGCATTTTCCAAAATATATATACAGACACACATTTTATATATAAAATAACATTAACAGCCTGTTTTATGCTTAGTGATTTTTTCATATATATATATATATATATATATATATATATATATAGATAGATAGATAGATAGATAGGGACAGACTGAGATAATGAAGAGTAAGATATATATGAAAGAAACTGAAATAAGAAAATACTGAATATATATAATGACATAGACATACACAGATATGAATAGCCTGAGGCAAAAAGAACTAATCTCTCTCACATATCTATCTATCTATCTATCTATCTATCTATCTATCTATCTATCTATCTATCTATCTATATATATATATATATAAAACAAACTGATACAGGAAAATTTTTTGATATATAGGTTGTTTAGTTGAATGAGAAAAGCATTGCTAGGTAAAAATCGAAAAGCATAGCCATAATTCTGTTATATATTAATAAACAAAAATAAATAAAATTAAAAAAACAACCTCTAAAATCTCCTGTAGCATTAAGTTTTGTACTTGGAAGTGTTTCCATCTCCAGTCAATAAGTCTCTGAATGAATTTTATGAATAGAATTGATGAGGTACTAGACCAGAATCTTTGTAATGCTAAAAGCTTTGATGGTAACTAATTCACCAAAATTGTTGCTACAGCTGACAGCTCCTTGAATATGCTTTCAATTCAGATAATGACTGAGGATATTCAAGAGGCCCTGAGAAAATAAGCGGGGATTTTGATTTGTTTTTTGGGGAGGTTTTATGGTGTCAAGAATTTTACTATCTTGGGTCAGACCTATAATAAGACTACATGAAAAAGGACCAAACATGATAACTCTAAGTTAAAAATGGAAAAATATTTACAGATCTTATATTTCTTCTCAGCGTCTAACAATCTCACTGATTTGCATCAAGATTTTTTTTATACATAAACCCAGCAATAAGTTAGTAAAAAAAATGTATTTGTCTTACATAACACTTATTTTTCGACATAACCCCCTTCTTTTTCAAATAACCTACACGTTATCTACCATATTGCTGTAATTGTCTTGCCATGCTGACTAATTTTTTTTACACTATTTACATTATTCGAACTACTGTCCTCATCTTTGTCGCCATATTTATTACAACATTTCAGCCTTTCTGTATCTGTCTATATTTCTCAGATGAGGTATTATGTACACTATTTACATTATTCCTACTATTGTCCTCATCTTTGTCGCCATATTTATTACAACATTTCAGCCTTTCAGTATCTGTCTATATTTCTAAGATGAGGTATTATTTACACTATTTCAGTGTATCTGTCTATATTTCTAAGATGAGGTATTATGTACACTATTTACATTATTCGGACTATTGTCCTCATCTTTGTCACCATATTTATTACAACATTTCGGCCTTTCAGTATCTGTCTATAATTCTAAGATGAGGTACTATTTACATTATTTGGACTATTGCCCTCATCTTTGTTGCCATGTTTATCACAACGTTTCAGCCATTGTATGCTCTTGGCATTCTTCAGGTGGCTGGAATGTCAAACTGAACCCTTTATTTCGCTCACTGGGTGAGACTGTTCTAGTTACATGTACCATGTCTAATGGATGTCAGTTATCTCCTGCTAATTCCCCTCTGAAAGTTCTCCACTGCCTTAACCGGGTATTGAACTCACACTCTTTGGGTCCTGTTACTGGATTTAACTAATGCCTTTATCCACCCATGTGTCCTTGAGGACATCTGTATATGAATTTCTGGGTATTATAAACCTAATGTCTTCAGCAACCATTTTTACCAGTGTTCATATTGCAATTTTTGAAGAAGGCTGGAGCGTACAATGGCCAAAACGTTGTAATAAATATGGCAGCAAAGACGTGGACAATAGTCCGAAAAATGTAAATAGTGTACATAGTACCTCATTTTAGGAATATAGACAGATAACTTTTTTTAGTTTTGTGAGTTTAATCGTTACTGAGTGTCACAACTTCTGTTGCCTAAATCAAGCTTTGTAAATAACTATTAGTTTGGATCATAACTTATTTGTTTCTGGGAAATAAATGGAAGGATAAATCTATCATTGTTATAGTTGCTTATGGTTGCATGAGAGAACAACAAAACAATAAAGTACTTCTGATAAAGCAGAAAGAAAAGAAGGATTTTTTAATATAAATTTCTGGGTAATGCCAATATAGAATGGAAGTGAAATGTCTTTGCAGGTGATGGAAGTGACCTGGAGGATGGGGAGAGTTAGTAGGTCCTAGTACTGATTCTTGTGTCAGGTTGGTTGACTGAGGTCTCTGGAGGTGGTAAAAGCTGGCTTGATTATCTGTAACTGATCTTTAGTGTTATGCATGGCATCCTTTTAAGTACACAAGGTGGATACATGACAATTTTTGCCATGCTTTTGCTCTAACAGCAACATTTGTGATTGTCACCTTTTAATTTGTATTTTATATTTTTGGAGGGATTGGTTTTGCAAGCTGAATAGGATGCTTGAAGCCCCTGCACAAAGTGTGACTTTTTAATCATTTCACCCCAAGCAAGGCAATAAAGCCACTAAGACACAAGGGGTTACTGAGTATGAAAGAATGAGAAAAAGAAAACACTATTAAGGAGAGAGAACAATAAAAGAAGAGGAATCAAGAAAACAGTAGATAATGGCTGACATTGCATTTAAATTTTTGAAGATCAAGGTTGGCTGGAAAGCAAGAAGCTGTAAGAAAGTTCCACAAACGAGAAGTGCAAGAAAAGAAATTGTTAGCATTGAACTTCTGGTTACATTTATCCAATTCAACTATAAAATGATGAGACTTTGACACTCTGCACTTAAGTTCATAAAGTCTGGTACGATAGAGCAAAATTACCATGAAAGTATTTATAGAAAAGGTTCAGGGAAGCTACATTATGGTGGTGTGAAAGTGACTGAAAATAAGATGCCAGCTCAAGATCACTAATATTGCAGATTATTCTTTGGAATTTATCAAGAATCTCTAAATATATAACAGAAGCATCAGAGCAGATGTGGCAGCAATATTCAATGTATGAAGGAATGGTTTAAATGTCATGAGTTAACAAACAACTAACATATATACTTGAGTATAAGTTGATCTGAATATAAGGTGATATCTCTTTTTTATCTCCAGAAAAACTGTCATATATCCAAACCCTATGTTGAAACCACAGAAGCTAATCAACATGTTTAGTTGGTGTGGTTCTGTAAATTTCTAAAAGTGGAGAATATTTTTATAAAGTTTGAATTCTTTGATTTCTTTAATGTTTTTAAGCGTCATTTAGAGCAGGGGTTTTCAAACTGTGATCTGCGGACCACAGGGGTCCTCAAGGACAAGATAGGGGGTCTGTGGACAGCAAACACTTTTTTATGGGTGACATGCAACTTATAAGTAACTTATAGCAGGATCATGAAATAAATTGATTCAATAAACTATTTCCTAGATTTGATATACTAATATAATTTGTATTTTATTGTAAATTGATAAAGATAATGAATTCTTTTAATGCAGAGAAGGAACCAAAGGATTTGAATTTTTGATCTATTTTGCGATTTCCGGCTTTCTCATTGGCTGTTAGGCGTTTGCATTAATGCAAAATTATATGTTATATTCAGCAAATATTTATGTATAAAATTTCATAAGCATTTATAAGGGGGTCCCTAAGGTAAAGCCTGAAATATAAAGGGGTCCACAAGACAAAAAGTTTGAAAACCCCTGATTTAGAGAATTGTTTTTGTTGAAAAAAACTCCATTATATGATGATTTTTTTTCTTTTTACCATTTCATCTGTTTTATAAAGTTCCTTGAACTCTTCCTTTCCAATTTTCCATTTCAATGATAATGTTCGGTCTGACTGGCGCTTTATCAACAATCTTAATTTATTTAAACAATAAACAATAATTGACACACCAACACATGGTGCCTGTTTAATTAGTGAGGTTGTTGACCACCTCACTAGGAACAACGTCTTGAGTGACAAACAGTATGGGTTTCGATCAGCCCCGTTCACTGCTAATATTCTATCTGTAATTACCACAGAATCAATGAGGCACTAGACAATAAATAAATCTCAAGGATGATTGCATTACATATTTCACGGAGAGAGAGAGAGAGTGAGAAATAGATATACAAAAACTGTAGCATTTGGTAGATTCCATGTCACATGAAGTAGCTGCTATTATTCAGGTGAAGGTTAGAGCTACATGTTATTAAGTAACTGTAATTTTTTGGTACTTCAGTTTATATAAATATATATATGTATGTTAACTATATAGAATCTCTATAGAATATAGGGTCATAATCTCACCACACTAGGTGTTACTGTTGTGGTTACTGCACCAAATAGTTCTTTGTTTTATAAGGTGGCATTGCCATCACTATGCCCAACTTGTTTTGTATTCACAGTTGTTTTTCTCTTAGACTTGTTGCCAACCAAGGTTAATACAGTCTTTTCTGCTATTAACCCCAAAGCTAAGACATTTGTTGGAAATTAACTGCAATGGCTTCACGTGGAATTTGGACTCAACAGGTCAATTCCAATTTCTGTACTGATAACTTCTCCTATATATATATATATATATATATATATATATATATATATACACACACACAGACACATATACATACATACATACATAGTCGACTCTCCCGTCGAGATTCGACGTATGAGGGTCAAGCAGATCAGTTTGCAGGAAACCGACAGCCCGACACCGGCACATAAGATTTGATTATAGTGCTGAAGGCCTCGTGCAGGACCATCCACACTTTTTGAAGGGACGAATACAGAGACCCGGTGCACCGAATGCCACAGGGTCCCCAAACGACCCTCCGCAGGTTTTGAATTCAGAGTTGTCCTTCTCCTAGACCAATTGCCATCCAAGGCTATAGAACCCAGTCTGTCCTGCTATTTAACCCATAGCTGGAGGGAGAGAAAGAGGATTCATACCTTTCCCAAAGGTATTAGTGTGTAAGTAAATGTAATACATACATACACACACACATATATATATATATATATATATATATATATATATATATATATATATATAAAAACAAATTTCTCTTCAATATAAGATAATTTTTAAGACAGGGATCATAGAATCTAAAATAAGATACAATAGTATCACACCAAATAAAAGAATAACTTTAAGTACCTTTCGACTGACTCATCTTCAGAGTTTTTAAGAGAAATGTTATCTGCCCATCAGGGGTTAGATAGTAAATTCAATTTATTTACAAGTTTATGATTTTAACTATAGGATTTCTGCAAAACTCTGATTCCGGAAGATAAATTCAAACATTTTATTTACTAATCAATGTGCTTCTTCTTAATATTGAACTCATTATAAATAAAACCTGCATACTTTGAAAGTATTCTCCTCCTGTATTTTTGTGCACTATAATCTTCGTTGTTTTCATTATACTGATGGAAGAAGCTGTAAGAGAGTTCCACAAACAAGAAGTGTGAGAAAAGAAACTGTTAGCATTGAACTTCTGGTTACATTTATCCAATTCAACTATAAAATGATGAGACTTTGACACTCTGCACTTAAGTTCATAAAGTCTGGTACCATAGAGCAAATTTCATCATAAAAGTATTTATAGAAAAGGTTTAGGGAAGCTACATTGTGGTGGTGTGAAAGATGCCAGCTCAAGACCACTAATATTGCAGTTTCTTCTTTAGATTTTATCAAGAATCTCTAAATATATAGCAGAAACATTGGAGTAAATGTGGCAGCAATATTCAATGCATGGAGGAATGGTTTAAATGCCATGAGTTAACAAACAACTAACATATATACTTGATGTCACACATTGACATAGTCAATGGAAATTCTTTTCTTCTATCAGCAAGACTTCTCACAACTTAAGAACTTTTTAAAGAATACACACAGAATAAATTATGGAAGTATTTTGGAGGTCTACAATCTTGGTTTCTGTTTCAATTTTCTTTCAACACTATTTAAATTTTCTCCATGATGTTCCAAGTACACCCATTAATACAGGTGTAGAGTAAGTGGTCATGGTTAAATGTAAAATAAATGACAACAATGTCCAAAGAAACAGAATTGACAAAAGAATGCAATAAGCAAGAATAGGAAAAAGAAAAGAACAAAGCAAAATATAATATTAAAGCAAACACTATATGCAAGGCAAAATAACTGTAATAAGGCAAAGCAACAGTAATAAGGCAAAAAGTTCACAAACTAAGAATTGGCATTGACACAGAAGAGCAAATTTGGACAAATGAACATAGCATTCTGACTTCAAAACAAGGCAGACTGGGACTAAGTTAGATAAAACCAAGAACTGGTCTATTTTATTGGCTAGGAAGAAATACCAGCATACATTTGTCTGCTTCTGCCTATAATTAGGGGAGTGATAATTTTGCAGTCATTCCTATCTGATTGGAATCAACATTACTTCAACAGTAATGTTCCATTGCTTTTTTAACTCCCTAGCCAGATCCTGGTATTTTTCAATCTCTTCAGTTTCTTTGGAGTCCAGTCATTTATCATACGGAACATTATTTTTATTATTATTATTATTATATATAGATATTTCAATTTTCTGTCGACCCAAATATATAATAATGTTGGGGAAAATGATTGCAGTGTATTCTTTTAAGCACTCTGTTTTGTTTTTTTTTGTTTTTTTTCTTGCGAAAACGTCTTTGGGGTCTTTTGTGTTTTAGCTCTGGCTAAAAAAACAACAAAAAAAAAAGAAAGGATGGAAGCATTTCTTCCATTTCCCTAGCAAAATAGACATGATGTTACCTTTGTATGGGAGCAGAAGATGATATTAATGACTGTTGTACAAATATAAACGACGGCAACGGTGAAGTGATCTATCACCTTTAGGCTGTTTTCAGTGTATTGAATGGAAAAGTATCCAGAGGCAATTTTTAGGGAGAAAATTATTTATTGTAACCTAAATCAGAGTTAGGTAATGCACTGTGTGCAAGTAAATAATAACGACAAGCAAACAAAGATGAACACACATTGATATGAATATATATAAAAGCAGTAAGATCATCAACTCTTCCTTTTCCTCATTGTTATATCGATATAAGCAAATAGATCTATATATTCACAAACAAATGCAGACATAGACATATGCATTAATACAGTTCTTTTCAGGCCCTGTCAAGGTTAATTAGGGGTGATGGATCTTTGTTACTACTACCGGGGGAGGTAAAATACAATTTTTAATATACTGTATAAACCTCCCATTTCATATTGACATGTACATTTAATATTATGGTATGTAATATTTAATATTATGATATGTAACTAGGAAACAAATGCACAAATATAGAAAGAAGAGTAAGACAGGGATACATTTTTGCACTGGATTTATATATTGTATTATTTAACTTATACAGTGAAATGATCTTAAAAATCACAAAAACTAGCAAGGATTTCTTATTAACAACATAAGATATGCAGATGATATTGTGTTGATGATAGACTCATTAAAAACTAAAAGAACTCTCAAAGAAGGTAGTAAAAGAAAGCAAGAAAAAAGACTGTTAACTATAAGCAGATAGAATCTAGTAAAAGAAAGCAAGAAGACTGTTAACTATAAGCAGATAGAAGGTAGTAAAAGAAAGCAAGAAAAAAGACTGTTAACTATAAGCAGATAGAATGTAGTAAAAGAAAGCAAGAAAAAAGACTGTTAACTATAAGCAGACAGAATGTATGGTCATTAGGCAAGAGAGACAGACAAAGGTATGAGCTTTGAACTGGAGATATTAAAATCAAGCATATGCAGAAATTTAATGCTCTAGTAATTGTTAGAACACACAATGGAAAATGTGACACTGAAATCCGAAGGCGCATTAGAATAGAAACAAAAATGCCTTTCAAGTCCTAAACATAGTATTAAGAAGCTGGCAAATGTTAGCAGAAACAAAGAAAAGAGAACTAAACTGCTGTAATATCTATCCTTTTATATCCCAGTGAATATTGGACAGAAGAATATGTAGGGATTGAGGGTGATTTAACTCTGTGGATGTAGCAAAGCAGGTTTGGGATGTAGATGACTGAAATTGTGTCATTAAAGAATGGAGCTCATCTTTACATTTAGCATGGAAATAGTGATAGACTTGCGACTTTGCATCTGTAGGATAATAATAACAATGATTAGTCATTTGTTTCCAATTATACCTGTCTGCTATGATAGCAAACACCTGTTCAAGCATATTAGTGTTTCCTCAACACCTAGAGCCAAACTATGATATATACTGCAACTAAGCTGAGCAGACAGTTTCTCACATTCTAGCATAATCATTTAATTCTCTAGGCTACTGTCCTTGAAGCTTACTTGGATAATAGACACGTGAAGGATGCCTGAGGGTACAGTGGTTGAAACATCATGATAATAACAAATAAGATTAGTATTGTTTGTGTAATGTAAAAAAATTTTTTTTTTATTTAGAGAGAAGAGTAACTGACACCATGGATAGATTGTAAAAGAGTGAATCATTTGGAGATGGTAGGGAATTGCAGTTATAGTTCAACATAAATTCTCACCAGTCATAATGAATGGATGAAATCACAATAAGGATCCTTGCTTTGAGTGTCTTTTGGGATTCAACTTCCCCAAAGACCTCAAGTTGAACTCATATATATGATACATTGCTAAAGGCATTGGAAAAATGGTAAACTCATTAAACCTGCCCAGAAAGTCTCTGATACCACCTGCAATGCTATACCTTTAAAAGAATTAGGACCAAAATAAAATTACAGTATTGCTGGCACATATGGGCTGAAGCTGCTTGTCTCTTTCCAGCCTTGACAGTGTTTCAAAGTATTTCTGTTGCTTTGTAGTTGGATTATTTTCCACCCTGTAACATCTTTCCAACATATACAGCTTCACAAGCCTCTCACGAATGTATTGCTATTTTCAATGAAACTGTTGTAATGAGCTACATTCCTTAGTTCTTCCTGTTCAGACATTTACAGCTAAGACTCACTATACTATATACACAGGTGTGAACCATCCACATTCCCTTTGTATTGCACTGGTAAGAAGAAAGTTCCATTTGGGTACCTTCTTTCCAAGTTCCACTACTTTATGTAATATACTTCTGTAAGCATGCTACAATCTTAACCTCTTCAAGTCTAAGGTCAACCTTTACTTATCCTATATAATCTGCACTTACTTCATTCTGCAACATACATGAAATAACTTGACTGAGTAACTCTCTAGTTTGAGTGTCTTAGGCCTTGTATTAGGTGATCATTTAGCCTTTTGTAGCCTCAAGAAACCAGAGTATTTCTTTTATTCAAAAAGGATTTAATATATTTGTGTCAGAGAATAGATGGAGAATGGAGGCTGTTAGGAGGATTTCGGAATATGGACTGTTGGCCAGCATGGCAAATAGGCATTAAATGGATTCTTCTGATGTAAGAGAAGCCTTGCTGTTTCAAAATACAATAATCATTTGTAATGGAATTGAACTTGTTGGGCTTAAGATACAAATTAGAACAAAATTCTGGAAACCAGATGACTTAGCAATTCTGCTTTACTTGATGATGGCTGAAGATTATATCACTGAAACTGTCACAAATAAATATATTTTCCAAGGCCTATTTGATTGTTGAGATGATATGACAGGTAATTCTTCTTTATGGCATCTCTCAACCAAATGGGTTTATTTGGCAGTTCCCATTTTGTCCCCCAGTAGCATGTAACAGGTTATAATAGGTTACAAGGAATGAGTTGCAAGTAACAACCCTTGATTTGAATTCTTATGGAATGCCTGGGGTTTCTTCAGAAACACACAAATAATCATTTTTTTTTTTCAATTCTTTATGGTATTGCTATCAAATTAGCACTACAGATCAAAATATAAAAGAGTAATTTTTAAAATATTTTCTAAATTTTAAGAAGGGGTTCAATTTGATATGTAAATTAAATTGTAAATTGATCATGCCCCATATAAATCCCAAAACAAAAGAAGTTAGGGAATTGATTAATTAATTAATTAATAAATAATAATAATAATAATAATAAAGGTAATCAAGAATATTCTTTAAATAATATAAGTATTTTGTTAATTTTAACTTGAAATTATTTGAAATTTTTGAGCTAAGTAGTTTTTCTGTCTATATTTCTTAGATGAGGAATTGTAACTATTTAGACTATTTACATTATTCAGACTATTGTCCTCATCTTTATTGTCCTATACACAACGTTTTGGCTGTTGTACACTTCGGCCTTCTTCAATATCTGTCTATATTTCTGAGATGAGGTATTGTAACTATTTAGACTATTTACATTATTCAGACTATTGTATATAGTTACAATACCTCATCTCAGAAATATAGACAGATATTGAAGAAGGCTGAAGAGTATGACAGCCGAAACATTGTGAATATGACAATAAAGATGAGGACAATAGTCTGAACAATGTGAATAGTGTAAATATGCTTTTCTCACTTATTATAGGCATTTTTTTTTTGTAGTTTATAAAATCTTTCTCTTAAAATAATTTTTCACGAAAATAGTTTTCTTGAGTCCTGTAACAGACAACTTCTGAATCTCCTGCATCTCTCCTGGATGGTTTCCTTGTTTAAATTGGTGAATGATGCCATAATCCTTGTCTTCAGTTCATCTTTGGTCTTACAAGGAGTTTTGTTGGTCTCTTGCTCAACTGTGCCCCACACATAATAATCAATGAGGTTGTAGTCTGGGGAGTTAGATGGCCAGATGTAAGGTGTGATGCGGTCACAGAAATTATCTGGCAGTCATGACTGGGTCTTGCTGTTTGTGTGGCATGGTGCAAAGTCTTGTTACCAGGCATAAGGTCTTCAAGCAGTCACCCTTTTGACCCAGGGCAGCACTAACTACCCCCTGAAGGCACTCAAGTCTCCATGTTGAGTCTGAGGCCCTCACCAACAAATTGGGGAGTTCTTTTCTTATCAGAATGATCAGAGTGAGTTTTCTGAACTGTTGTGCCTTTGTAATCACCATCAGATTGATCCAACTTGTTCTGAATCCTCTGCACTCTCCTCAGATTGACATGAAAACAGTATAAAATGTTCATATTGCAACTTCTGGTGGGAATGCCAGTTATTGTGTCTTTCAGCATCCTTCCTCTAGGCCCAGGGCAGCACTATCTCCTCAAGGAACTTGATGTAGGCCTCTGTGTTTTAGTCTGAGGCCCTCACCAACAAATTCAGGGGTTCTTTTCAGAGTTCCAAGCTGCTGTACCTTTGTAATCAACAACATTAGACTTATCAAACTCTTTCCGAACCCTCTGCACGGTCCTCAGATTAACACACAAACACTCTGAAATGTTTATTTTGGAACTTCTAGTGTGAATGCCAAGCAATACAGCATGCTGCTTCCAAATTTATGGTGAAGTAAATTGCGTCATGGTATTCTTTTTCTCATAGACAGTGCCCAACTGACCCTACTATATTGTGCAGTCAAAATAATTAAAAAACGCACGCACACACATGCACAAAATAAAAAGTATAAAATGGCGACAATTTACCCATCGCATCTCGTATCTCTTTTTACCACAAGAAAATATCCCAGTTTAACAAAAGTAAGCATTTTTATGCTCCCCCATCATGTGTAATAGCCACTGTAAAAAGCAAATAACTCCAAGGCAGAAGTATATAACAGATATTCCAAACACCAAATTATTATTATTTAAAATGATTGTAAAGATGGGAATGTGTCTGATAAAAGTAAAATTTGGTAAAGAATAAACAGATTCATTGTAAGTTATAAAAGTCCCAATTGTTTCACATGTGTCTTATTTTTTAATACCCCTACCACCACTGAATAAGCACTGTCCTCAAATAAACATCCTAGTTCATATTACAGAGTATATAAAAGAAACCAAAATGTGTCGCTTGACTCTGTAGAAGTGGAGCAAACAATAAGTCAGTAGTACTAAAAATAAGAAACATTGGCAATAAAACCCAGATCAACCTATAACTGACAAATGACAGATGGAAACATGGTCAAAACATGATAACAACAACAAAGATGAGGACAATAGTCTGTATGTAAATAACATAAATAAATTAAACTTGTATTTATGCCAGCTTACTCTACAAGTGCTACTAGTTCCATACATATGGCCAAGTCATTGTTACTAAACCGTTTCTGTGGTGAACAATTACGTAGTAGCAAGCAAGTCAGAGTTGTTTGCTTCTGGTGCAAAGGAAAATAAGTTCCTTACCTCAACACATGACATGTAGCATCAGAATTTTGTTCCTTGAAAATGGCAGGAATCTCCCCTCTTCATGTTGGATTATTCCAACAGTGCATATTCTGTAATGGTGGCTTTTGTACAGCTTAGTATGGTTCAACCGATAGTAAATCTCATGCTGATTGGTCGGACTGGAGGAGGCCATTTACCTGAGTAACTGAGGACAAAAGTGAAGAATGTTAATTGGTTAGTCGGCCATAGTGTTAGTATGGTTTGGTTTATTTTGTTTAACAGCATATCAACCTCAATGGGTTATTTAACGCTGACAAAAATTTTTATTGCTAGTAATATTTTGTGTTGTCAAATCTGTTTCTGGTAATATATTTCCTTCAAAATTGTATTGCTGGTAATAATTTTTTTCAAAACCGTGTTTTTGATAATAGTTAACTATTTGCCCATAGCTGGGACCCTAACAGGTGCTACCACCCCGGGTCAAGGTGGACCTGGGAACACCAGCAATTAAGAGGTGGTTCCACGCTCCTCAAAACCTCCTGATTATAGGCCTTGCTGCTGGACATAGTTTAACGTCTTATAGTGTTGGTATGATGAAAGTGGGGTAAAGAATTGAGAAGGGAGGATTTTTTACGTTGGTGATGTGTGTAAAACTCAAGAGTGGTTGATTGAACAAGAGGTATTTAGTATTTTACAAATAACATCAGAGGAATAGAAACTCATTTAATACAGTTTCCACCACCAGACTTTTCTGGTGAGGTGAGTCATATACTTCCACCAAGATTAAAAAAAAAAAACTGTTAAAGAGTGGACCTTATGAGGTCAGTGGCCATCTAGTACATATATATGCAACCAGTATAGGTGGAGTGGGTCCTCAAATGAAATCAAAAGCTACAGTGAAGGGTTCTTCCAATGGAATCAATGACCAAGATATGCCTTCATGTTAGAGGGCTTTGGCTATGTTTTGACTTGAAAAGGGGTGAAATCTACCAGATCTACTTGCATGAATAAATATCTCTCAGCCTTTCAACCCAGCTATGTGAAGAGAACTGATTAGGTGCTCAACTGTGTAACAACCACACCCAGTTACAGGCTTAATCATGAGACAGAAGAAGATGAAGAAGAAGAGAATGATAACGTTGGATAAGAATAAATTTTTAATTAATGAATTCTGTTTTAATCTTTGTTTCTTTTAGATAATGGTGCTAATTGTGTATTAATTATAAAATATTTTTTCAAAAAACATATAAGAATGTAGAATACTAAATAGCTTACAATTTTGTAGACACTGAGGATAACTGCAGAATAAAAGCTTTTTCTAGAAATTGGTGAGTTATACTAAAAAATATTAACCCCTTTTCAGATAAGAAAAAAACTTCAACAGAAATGGCTGTAAAAGAATACAATCAAAGTTTAAAAATAAAAAAACAAAAACTTCTTGTCTGGTGTTCTACCAAAGTAAAATGGCTCAACAATTCCAAATCCAAGAGCCTAGAAAAGTAAGAGAGCCACAGGCAACAATCTGTAAAAGAATTTGGTGAAAAATCCTGCAGTGTGCTTTTGTGCATAGAAAATGTTATGTTTAGCAAATTGTTTTGCCCTTTGTGTCTTCATAGTAACAATGCTGACTACATAGTACTCATTAACAATGGTAACTAAAATTCTGCTGCTCTTTATGATTTCTAGTTGTTTTGCTGCCAAATTGACCAATTTGATCAACTATTTAAACTTTGGGAGGTATGGTGGAGTAATGGATAATGGCTTGGATTGAGGAATCGGAGAGCTGACTTTGAGTTCTAGTCAAATCCATTACATTCATTTACATGCTAATATCCTTGGGAAAAGGATGAATCCTCCGCTTCTCTCCCACCTAGCTATTGGTAAATAGCAGGACAGGCTGGGTTCTATAGCCTTGGATAGCAACTGATCTACTGCAGAAAGGAATAGCAACTTACTGTGGGAAAAAAAAATCTGCCTTGTTAGTCATGTATCAAAAGATACATGATCGCCTAAGCGTGTATGACACATGGCACATAGCTGACCGAGGTAAACTTATGAAGGCAAACATATATATATGTATTTTTTAAGCATTTCACCCCAAGCAAGGCAACCAAGCCACTAAGATACAAGGAATTACAAAGTACACTATTTACACTGCTTGGACTATCATCCTCATCTTTGTTTGCCATATATATGGCAACAAAGATAAGGATGATAGTCCGAGCAGTGTAAATAGTCTACATAATACCTCATATCAGAAATATAGACAGATACCGAGTTACAGAGTGTTTGAAAATATAAGAAAAATATACTATCAAGGAGTGAAGACAATAAAAGAACAAGAATTAAGCCATTAAATTATATCACTTAGCATCCTCCATAATTTACCTTGACTTTTCAGTTAACCTTATGAATATTTATGAGCATCTCTCAAATTTCAAACTTTTGAGAAAACTAACAAAATTTTTACTTTTGTTTATAAATACTTGTTGCAAAATAAGATTTTTACATTTGCCTTGATAAAGTTCATCAGAGGATGAAATGTGTTGGCTAAGATAAATTTTCCTTTTGTCTTTATTTATATATACAGTGGGAGGAAACAAATATTCGTGCACATACAAATTTTTAAATGTTTATTGTTTTATGCAAATTGGTTGGTTAATAGCAATTTGTGAAAACAACCTTTATAGAGTAATACAATTACTTTATAAAATAATGCACAAAGCTACAGAACTGAAGGAAACACAGAAAAATGATCAACAAGAATAAAAGATTTCCCTGGAAACAGAGAGGCCACTTAGACATATCATTTAACAATGGAAAAAAATGAAACGAAGACAAAGCAAAATGATGCAATCTTTGCCTTGAGGAAAAAATAGTGATAATTACCTTCCCAGAAACAGATAAATGCCTCAACAAAAGATCATTTTAAAATTCACACATGGAAAAAAAATCCCTTCAACCCAACCCATATCATGAGCAAAAAAAAAAATCTTTTGTAACCTAATTCTTTTTAATTTCAAATACCAAAATGTAGAAAGAAAAATACATGAAAAAAATACACAGTACAAATAAATGATTAATATAAATGTATGAAACAATAAATAAATAATATACATATAAATAAGAAACCAAGACACCCTAACAGCTAAATAAGCAAGTTTTGGTAGGCCTAAATAAAAGAAAATAGTAAGGACCAGGTTCTTCTTTCAAACTTCCACTAATCCGTTAGTGACCTATATACACAAACTGCTATATATAGAACCCACTAAAAGAGTTGTGGTACTTAATCTGGAGATCACACTGAGGTATAAAACTGACAGTAACCTTGTAGTGTTGATTTCTATGTCCACACTGTCTGTATCTATATATATATATATATATATACACAAATGTAAAAAATGAAAAGAATATAAATTCAAACTTTCATTACATTAATTTAAAAAGGGCTCAATGCAAGAAGTAGAGCAATAAATATTTATTATAAACTGTTACAATGAAAAACATAAAGTACTGTAACAAAAATGCATATTTGTTTTGCTGTCCAAAATATGCATTTTTTCCATGGTACGTTGCATGTTCCATTGTAACAGTTTATAATAAATATATATATATGTGTGTGTGTGAGTATAAGTATTTTTCCCTCAAATCTCAAACATCTGATACAGAGTATGAAGTTTAGCTGACAAAATTCGAAAAGGAGTCTGTAATGTAATTGATTATGATCTGGCATTTTGACATCAGTCACTTTCTCACTTATGTGATGTGGCTTCCTTCTGCCTTTTCTACAAATATTTTCATGGCGGTTGGTCTGATGAGTTTTCCTTCTTGGTACCTCAACAGCATGAGTTTAAATGTGCTACTAGATTGGCAATTAGGTTTCACTGTTCTACTATTAAACTAACTAGATGCAACTGTCTATTTTATTTTAATAGTTTCTTTTCTCACACTTCTCACCTGTGGAGCTTCCTTCCGATATCTTTCTTCCCTACCACGTACAATGTTCAAAAATTTAAATCCAACACCAAGCACCATCTTCAGTCTTCCTGAAACCGTTTCTTTTATTTTCATTTCTCTTCATTAAAGTTTTCTCATTCCCTTACATAGTAACTCCTTGTATCCTAGGGGCATTATCATCTTGGTTGGAGTGAAATGATTAAAAAGAGATGTAAATGACATTAGAACGGAGTCTTAATTACATAAGCATGTGGAGTAAATGTGTTATCTGCGAAAAAAAGGTATACATAACATTTGTAATCTTTCTATATTTCTGATATGAGGTATTGTAATTATTTACACTATTTACATTGTTTGGACTGTTGTCCTCATTTTCATTACCATATTCACAACATTTCTGGCCTTTTTCAGGTGATCAGAGGTTTGAAGTGAACCCTTTATTTCATCCACCAATGTTTCAATGTGATATGGCTGTAAACCTGGCTGTACAGTAGTTTAAAATAAGAAAATCAACTTAGTAAAGTTGCCCAATCAGTAGAGTGAAGCTGATTAAAAAAAAAATTGTGTCCATGTTAATCAGTTGAGTAATTTGAACAAACTGAAAATAGTCTCTCATGAATGGTTCAAAATACAAGCAGGAGAGTCTTCAATAGTTATGGTTACTCTTAAGAAGTGACTGGAAGCCATTGTTGTGAACAAAGGTTATTTTTCAAATTACCAGGCTCTGATTCTGCTTTGTGGAGGGACTGAATACTTTTTTCTTTTCTATAATAGATCTTTTATAAATTTTATATAAATATATTTTTTCAAATTTTTATAAAGACTAAAAACAGTATATGGTGTCATTTTGATATAAATATTTAATATTTCAAGTAGATGGACTGAAAGTGGAATTTAATTTCGAACTGAACCCTTTATTTCATCCACTGTCCTCAAGGACACATGGCCCAGTAGGTAAAAGCATTGGTTGAATCCAATGACTTGACCAAAAGAGTTTTGAGTTCAATACCTGACTATAGCTGAGGTGAACAAAAACTTTGAGAGTTGAGTTAAAGGGAGGTAACTGATACTGAGATACCTGGAAGAAGCATGGCACATGGAACTAGATCAATCTACCCCGGTTTTATATTTTATATTACCCTAGTATCTCTCTGCATCAGTCAGTTATATGTAATGCATGGTACATGCTTAGGTGATCATTTATCTTTCCATACATGACTGATGAGGCAGATTTTTTCCTGCAGAAGGTTGCCATTTCTTTCTGTGGTAGACCATTTGCCATACAAGGCTATAGAACCCAGTCTGTCCTGCTATTTACCCATAGCTGGGGAGAGAAGAAGAGGATTTATACCTTTCCCAAGGGTATTAGCATTTAAGTGAATGTAATGGATTTGACTGGAATTTTAAATCAGCTCACCAATTCCTCAATCCAAGCCACTATCCACTTCTTCAACAATGTCGGGCGGGGGGGGGGGACATTATTTTAGAACACATTTGCATATAATTGCAATGTTCAGTTAGGTAATAATGAAGGCTAGTGAATGCAGACAAAACTATTATTGGTTAAATGGCACATCACAGATGAGATACCAATTTGTAGCAGTTGTTCTTATGCTTGTTATATATAAATACACATCCATGTCTATCTTTACAGGTAAATAAGGCAATCAAATAAACACCTGGATTGTTGTATCAGGTGGCAGTGAATATGAGTTGACACCTCTTCAAGCATAATGAACACAACGCATAAAGTGATTGCGACAATAAAATAATATAGATATATATCTCAGCAGAAAATCCTTTTAAACTTATAAAAGAGATGGAGAACTAAGGATAAAATATTCTCCAATGTTTTACATTTTTAAGCAGAATTAAATATAATCTTCTGGTGCCGTTAAGCTCTGGGAGACTATTCAAAATATTGCTTATATAATACACCTATATTCAAATTTGAAGTGCAGCATTCCAAAAAATTCCAGAATGAATCTAAAAATCTTTTCTCTTGGATAGTGATAACATTAATTTCCTGATAAAAAACATGACAGATGAAAGTATGAGAATAAAAATCGGAACACTAAATTTAATCAGTGTTTTTTCTTTTTTTTAATCATTTCACCCCAAACAAGGCTGTAAAATCATTAAGATACAAGGAGTTACTAGGTGTGGAAGAATTAGAAAACAGAAACATTACTAAGGAGCCAGAATAAAAAAAAGAGTAACCAAGAGGGCAGTAGATAGCAACTGACATTGCATTTAAACTTTTGAAGATTAAAATCAGCTGGAAAGCATTGTGCTAGAAGAGAGTTCCACAAACAAGATTTTACATAACAACACACTCAGTGCATCAGATGCTCACCATCTGACCATAGTTTTGATTTAAAAAATACTATTTTAATTAAAAGAGAAAACAATTTACTAAGATGAAACTATATAGAAAGTGCTTTAATCGCTAGATCATCTACAGTAAATTTGCATCCAGGTTCTTACAACATTTCACCTTTGTTGGCAGGTCTTCTGTTATCACAATGCTGTATACTTAATAACATAACATTAACTTAAAATTTAAAATTTAACCATCCCCCTTTGTGTATAGATGTCGTTTTTTGAACGTAAACATCATTTTAGTCTGAAGGCATAAAGAATGAAAAATGTCACACAAATTTTTTTTACACTTTATCATTGATTTTACTAATATTCTTCTAGTATATACAGATTTATATATCCTTTTCTCCCATATATATATATATATATATATAGTGTGTGAAAATAGATTAAAATCAATAAATAAAATAATAATAATAATAAATAAAAAAGAACAAGAAATACATTTTCCTATGATGCTAGTAATAAAGGAATCAGAAATTTTATTACCCAACTTGGCTTCTCCAAATACACATTTGGTCGTGCTGTTTAAGTTCTATAAAAAGACAAATATTTCATTCTTCTCACTCGTTTTCTTCCTCATACTCGAAGATGTAGCAGGATGCAGATGAAGATGTTTCTGCAGGAAAATATCGCACTTTCCCAGTTGATTGACTGATGTAGTAATTACAAACTTTATTTTGGTTGTTCCAACTCAGTGCAAGGTTGAATTGAGCTCAACCCATACTTATCATTACTTACTCTAACTTACTTCTAGCATATTTCATTTCAGAAAAAAAGTTCAGGAAATATGTCGCAAGCTTTCAACTTTCTTGAGTCATCATCATGGTAGGTAGAGACAATTGGTGAATTTTGCAAAATTTTGAAATAGTCTGTTTTTTAAAATAACCTGTTAGAAGTATATGATGAAAGCACTTGGTGCACATTTTGGGATCTAAAGTCATAATGAGAGTTGTGATGCCAGCAAAGTGTGTTGTGATATCAGTGAGGTGTGATATGTCTTTTTTGGTTATTTTTATATATTTTCTCAACTGAGAAGTATTATTCATAACTTGAAGAAGTTCATCATTAAAATTAATCAGCACAAAATGTTTCAGTAGTATTTGCCTTAAAGAACATTTTTTATCTAAATACATTGTATATAGATATATACTAGCTGAAGTACCTGGTGTTGCCTGGGTATACGTGGCTGTAATTGTGTAACTGCACCCACCTGTCTAGAAATGTCTGCCTGCATCCCGCAGGCAGACATTTCTAGACTTACATGGATCATCCATTGGTATAGTAAGCTACTACCCTTCACCTCATCTTTTTTACGGTATGTCCTTCACAAATGTTTAATTGTCCCTATAAAAGGAATTGCATTGATAAAACCTTCTTGGTTGCTTGCATTTGAATTATTTCAATGTTTTACATATTCAGTAAATTTCCTATGGCTGAAATCACTTTCAAATAGTATGGCATGAAAAAAAACTAATAATCAAAGAAAAACAGGATTGAAACTTTAGAGCTTGATTCAACTGCACGTGCAAATGCATGACCAACCACCCACCCACCCTTTTCTTATCACATTTATTGGGGTTAATACAAGGTTCTTCAAACATTTTTTATCCCTTTTAACACTTCAAGAATCCTTCTTAAACAATATTTGCATCAAAGGTTGCTCAAATGCCAATTTAGAATGGAATCATATGAAGAATCAATTGGTTAAATGGCACAAGCTGATTTAGGACCTAGCTTGTTGCAGATTTTGTCCACTTAAATGAAATAATCTAAACCAAACATTCAAGCAAGACAATTTGTGTGCCATATGTAATTTACATAGCAAATTTGGAAAGTATCAAATGAAAAACTAGGGTGTTATGGCTGAAAAAATGGCCATTTTGGACAGTCTTTCCTATTTTTTCATTATACCTGGGGAAGTGAGCACAACTAAAACCACACTATTTTATTGCTAGCATGATGGTAAGTATTTTGCCACATGTTTGAAGAAAATGGGATAAAAAATGAGGAAGTTATTCAAGTTTTTATTTTAAGTAATAGGAAAAACCCGATTTTTTCTAATTTTTTGTGTGAAGCCAATGTCGTAGGAAAACTATCAAGCATTCTACATAAACCTCGTAACATGAGCTATGTTTTGCATTAAGTGCAAAGAATATCAGATACAATATAAAAAATACAATAAAATAAAAATTTTGTTTGTGTGTAACTTTGCCTGGGTTTTGCAAAAAGTCATACCTGCCAAACGCAGAGGCCTGGTTATTGAAAAGTCTTGACATAGCTTGGTAAAGTTGCAACATGTGTGTACAATTTCATTGAAATCAGTCACGAAATGTGGATGTGCATAAATAGCAAACGCACACAGACACACAGATCTGTTTTATAGATATATAGCAGCCATACCAACTGGTCAATCAGAAAAAGTGTTCAATTAGAACTGAGCAAAAACAGCATCATGTTTAGAGTCTATCTTCTTGAATTTCTTTAAAGTACTTCCATTAAAATACATTTTGAATTAATGCAGTTACTGATATAACAAAAGTAGTCTATATTTATTCAACTGAAGTTAGCTGAGAAAATGAAGGGGTAAAACTGGCAATATGAAGACCCACTTGGAGGTTTTGAAATTTAATTTGTCAGTGTGCCACCAGGGATGTAAAAGAGGATATATTTATAAAGCAATTGTTAAGCTTGATGAGGAGAAAGAAGGTAGGGCCGAGGAGAGAACACTTAGGAACACTGGCATTGATTTTCTAATAACAAGGGCATTAAAAACAAAATTCAGGGACCTACCTGTTAGGAAGGATTTGATAAATGAGAGAGCATTTCCAGAGATTATCATCAGCTACTTTCTGAAATAATTTATATATATATATATATATAGTGTACATGATTTAACATTTCATTCTTCATATAACTCCAATTTAATGTCATAAGGTTAATATCCGGGTTTAATTTTTTAAAACCTTTTTTATAAAATATATAATTTTTTTTTCTTTTCGATAAGCATGATACCTTTTGGGCAATTTTTTTCAACCTACTCAAATGTTTTTGGCATTTTCTTTTTTTTCTAAATTTTTTCCCCCAGATACTAGTTTGTGTAAATATATTTTTATTTGCAACTTATATTATCCGTTTTTTTATACCAGTTGAGAATAGGTATTGAAATAAACATTTTTTATAAATATATATATATATATATATATATATATATATATATATATTGTGTCGTAATTTTTCAAAATGTTTTGATGAAAAATCTTACATATTTTTTTAGTGTATCAAAAACAAACAACAAAATTAAAATACCAGATTGTGTAACAAAGAGAAAATAATCACTTACAAAAATGATTACACCAAAAATCAAAACCAAAGTCACTAAAACTGAGTTGCATTGGAGAAAGAAAATCTGTGATAGATACTGACCCAGTAGAGACGTCTGAATGGAAACATCAGTTTTTTTTTTTTGTTCTCTGTATTTAGAGATTCTTGATAAAATACATAGAAGAATCTGCATTATTATTGGTCTTGGCCTGGCATATCAGTTTCAGTCATAAATATTTCATATGGTAATTGTTCTGATGAGCTTTCCTCTTTGAAAGCTAGACTTTACAAATTTAAGTGCAATACTAGATTGGCATCAAGGTGTCATAAATTTAAAATTGAATTGGCTAGATGTAACAATAAGTTCTATGCTACCAGGCTTTTTTCTTGCTCTTCTTGCTTGTTGGACTCTCTTTTTTGCTTCTTTCTTTTCAGTCAAGTCTGATCTTCAAAAGTTTAAATGTAATGTAAATTGTTCTCTCACATTTCTTGCTTGTGGAACTCTCAACAACTTCTTGATATCCAGTCAACTTTGATCTTCAAAAATTTAAATGCAGTATTAATCATTATCTTCTGTCTTCTTAACTCCTGTTCTTTTACTGTGCTTTCTCCTTAATAGCAGTTTTTCTCATATTCTCTAACACTCAGTAACCCCTTGCACCTAGTGGCTTTATTGCCTTGCTTGGGGTGAAATTATTAAATAATGGTGATTGCTGCAAAAACTGGGACTGGCATGTTAAGTTCAAATTTCAGCCAAAGTTTTTTTTCATATTCTTTCACACAAATGCCTTACAATGAAAAGGTATAAATTTGTGTTTTCTCTCCTTAGATATTTATTTAATAGCAGAGTAGATTTGGCTCTCTAGCTTTGCTTGGCAACCAGTCTAGGAGAAGGCCAACCCTAAATTCTAAACCAGCTGTAAAAAACTATTTGCTACAGAAACCACAGCAGCAACACCTAGTGTAGTGAACCTGTGGCCTATACTCCAGAGGGGTGTTCTACTGTGTTAATGGAAGCAAATGTATTTATTTTCGCTATGTCTAATTTTATTTTTATATTCATGTTTTTAAGGCACTACATGTCAAAACAAACTTAAATATACACTGAGTTGTATGCATAAAAATCAAAGGAAAAATCACTGATAATAGGAAAAGAAAAAAAGTACTCCAAAGGTGAAGCAAATATGTCTGAGAACTTTTTCATGATGTGATAGAGAAAGCTACAATCCTTGAAAATATGGAAGTGACAGAAATATTAAAACAGGAACAAAATGATTTTCACCGAAATACTCTCAGCAGTAAATGATTTCAATATTGACAAGATAACATCTTCATAACAAGCTGAGAAATCAGGTAAACATGAATGTGAGTTCCATCGGACAATCAATTTAATGAGCCATATAACCAAACTAATGATGCAGCAGAATTAAACCAGAAATAGGACAAGAAAAATATAGTTTCTTCTTTCATATTCTTCCCTGAATTCAACAATGATTTATATGTAGAGCTCACTAAGAGAATAGTGATACATGGTCTGAAGATTATTTGAGGCATCAAACTGACACACTATACAATGCTTAGTCCTATGTTCACACTATATATATATATATATATATATATATATATATGATATAATGAAATATGCATACACCTGAGTTCCCCCTCACTGGAATATGATTGGCTGGTGTCCGTCATAAATACAGGCGGATGTGTAGGTATGACAGAGTTTAAGTCTATGATGACGCTCATTGGAGTATGCCATTGGCTATCCTATTGGTCTACACCTATTACCTATGACTACGACAAATACCAGTTGATTACTGCTACTGTGTACTACTTGGTTACATTAGCCAAATCCACTTAGCTACTTCGATCAAATATATCCCTTTCCGGGACATATCAATATATATATATATATATATATATATATATATATATGCAGGGGACACTATTTTATATTTTTAATTTCACACAAGTCGGTTGTTTGCTTTTTTGCTTTTGATTTTGCTGATTGCAAAGTACAGTCAGTTGAATACTGTCTGTGAGAAAAACAGCACCATGACGCAATTGACTCCACAAGAAATTTGGAAATGGTATGCTGTACTGCTTGGCATTCCATCATATAAGACATAAATGAATGGAATGCTTCATTTATGTAAATAAGCAGAGTTGAACAGAGTTAGCAGTAGGTCAACTACTAAGTGTACCTTTGTGTAGTAAACATTCTATTTCGTTACTTACCTATAGGTTTGTCTTTCTTATTTATTTCTTCTGTTATCTTGAAAACATGAGATACAACACATTCACACTGGAAGCTCCAATACAAACATTTCAGATTATTTGAGTGTCAATCTGAAAAGAGTGCAGAGGATTCGGAAAGAGTTGAATGAGTCTAATGGTGATTACAAAGGTGCAGCAGCTTGGAAAATTCACTCTGATTATTCTGAAGTAAAAAAACACCTGAATTTGTTGGTGAGAGCTTTGGACTCTACACAGAGGCCTATATCAAGTGCCTTGGAGAGGTAGTGTTGCCCTCGGTCAAGAGACTGGCTGCAGGAAGTCACAGAGTGGTGACTGTCTGTTTCATGCTTGAACACAATCTACACGGCCTGAAGCATGAAACAGGCTATATATACAGAATATCCAAGAACCAGAAATATTAAAATCTGAAGAAGAACCAGCACTGGCCAAATTGAACAGAAACAAAACAGTAGGGCCAGACATAATTCAGATGCTGGCAGCCTTAGATGATTTTGGCAATGACAATATATAACAGGCATAATAAATGAAACATATTAGAGATGCATTTACTTACATATTCTGGTATATCACATACTGGAAGCAATAAGTAGATCCATTTTTGTAGCACCGCCTAAGAGGTCAGGTTCAAACGAATGTGAACACCATTGAACAATTAACCTAATGAGCCATATAACAAAATTTATCATCCAAATTCTGATGAATAGAGTGCACAGCAGAATCAGACTGGAAATAGGACAAGAACTTCTTCATCACCACCTGACTTAGCACCTCCAGACATCCAATTCTTTGTTCCAGTGAAAGAGGCACTAAGGATTAAATGTTTTAATGTCCTAAGGAGGAGCAGTTCAATGAAAAGTGTGCAGTAATGGAAAGAATGAGTATCTGGGATAAAGCAGAACTAATCGAACAAAGACATGTTCATCAAAAGGATGTATAAAATCTAAGAATGGAACACTGATAATAAAGGAAGAAAAATACTTCAGGCATGGGATGAATAAATCAGAGAGCTCTTCCACAATGAAAGAAGACAAATGGCAATATACAGAAATATTAATGGACCTGAAATCTAAAATGAAATCTGCACTGACCAAATCAAACAGAAACAAAACAGCAGAACTAGATGGAATTTTAATAGCAGCCTTAGATGATTTGGAAATTGACAAGATTAAACATATAATAACTAAAATATATGACAAAGGTGATATACTGGAAACATAAGTAGATCTATTTTTCTAGCACTACCTGAGAAGCCAGGGGCAAATGAATGTGAACACCACTCGACAATAATGATGTCCAATGGTGTTCACGTTAATGAACTATATAGCAAAACTTATCATCCAAATTCTGATGAATAGAGTGCATAGCAGAATCAGACTGGAAATAGGACAAGAACAGTGTGTGTTTGTTAAAGACACTGGAACAAGGAATGCAATATTTATGCTCAGAATGATATCAGAAAGTGCAATACAAATGCAGAAGAATGTGTACCTGTGTTTTATAGATTATATGCAAAAGTGTTTGATAAAATACATCACAAAGAACTGTCGAAACTGCTTGGTAACCATGACATATTTAGGAAAGGATATTAGAATAATTTAGGGCCTATACTGGCAGCAAACTACTTGCATATAGATAGAAAATGAATTCAGTATGTATTCAAAAATAGAAAGGGGTGTAAGACAAGAATGTGTCTTCTCACCAGACTTATTCAACTTATACAGTGAGGCAATTCTGAGAAATTAGAAGTCCTATCAAGATTCATGTCCAGTGAGTGTTAAAAATGTTGTCTCTTTCTGATTGTAAGTATAAGTTTCTTTGAAGTTCTGATTTTTTTTTCAGACTTTAATGTTGATCACATGTTCAGTGCATGGTATTCTTAATGTTCAGCAGAAGAACTACATCTCTCTTGCTTCAAATCTCTTCTTCATCTGTGAAAAGATTTCTAGCATTCACTGCCATATAGGAGAGTAGGTATTACAAAGCAGTTCAGCACAATCTTCATTGTTTTCTAATAAGATTTTCTCATCAAAAGATAAAAAAGCAGGAATCACATAAAAAAGAGAATGAAAGGCAAAAAAAGAAGGAATTAAATAGGAAGAAAGAAAGGAGGAAAAATATGAAAAGAGATAAACAAGAAAACAGAAGAAATAAAATGGGGAATATAAAGATAAAGAAAAGAAAGAAATGAAAGAAAAAGAAGGAATAAAATGAGAAATATAAAGAAGAGAAGAGAAAGGAAAGAAAAAGAAGGAACAAAATGGGAAATATAAAGAAGAGAACATGAATTAAGATAAAGAAGAGAAGGGAAAGAAAGAAAAAGAAGAAATAAGATGGGAAATATAAAGAAAAGAAAGAAAAGAAAAGAAGGAATAAGGTGGGAAATATAAAGAAGAGAAGAGAAAGGAAAGAAAAAGAAGAAATAAAATGGGAAATATAAAGAAGAGAACATTAAGATAAAGAAGAGAAAGAAAGGAAAGAAAGAAAAAGAAAGAATACAATAATAATAAGGAGGAAATAAAAAAAGGATTAAGAGAAAAAAAGAAAAGTTAAAAGAATAAATTAAAAAATAAAAGAGAAAAAGAGATTAGTAAAGAAAAAGGTAAATAAAAATAGAAAGAGAAAAGAAATAAAAATTGAAAGAGCAAAAACCCGCAACAATGAAAAGAGAAGTAACAAAGTTAAAAAGAGGAATAGAAGAAGATAAAATAAAAAGGAAAAGAGAAAATAACAAAACACCGAAAAGAGAAATAAAAAAAATAAAAAAGTTAATATAAAAGTAAAACAAAAAAATTTAAATACAATATAAATAAAGACTTAGAAGAAACAAAGTTGATAAAAAATGTATACAAGTCATGAAAGCAAGACAATAAAAACATAAAAAGAATGAAATCTATAAATGATCAAAAAAAACGTAAAAGCATGAAAAACAAAGGTAAAAAAAACTTCACTAAAAAGTAACATAAAAACAAAGCTACAAAAATTACCCCCCTCCACAAAAAAAAAAACACTTTATTATCATCTATAGCAACAACATTAAAGGTATAAAAAACCTTTTACCTACAAGCCAATTAAATCTATGTGACCAATAAGAATGATAATAAAAAGCAAACTTCTCACCAGCCATCTTTTCCCTCTCCCCACTAAACCTGGACACACATCTAAGCATCTCAACTGTTTCAAGCTAACCAACAAAGAACAAGTTGTTTTTTTTTTTAGTTTATTTTTATTCGGTGTGCAAAGGAAGCATAAAACGAAGATGATATGAACTTAATGTATTCAGGCTATTCTGTACAGGATACAATTACAGGGATATTGATTAGGCATAAATAGTGTTGATTGTCACCAGGTAAACAATTAATAGGCATGGAGAGAAGGAAATCAAGGTTGATTGGAGTAGAAATACAAGTAAATATACTTCCCCCAACCCTTATCATTTCCACTTCTTTTGCTTCCGATATTGACCTTTAGGGTTTATACTAGTCTCTCTCTCTCTCTCTCTCTCTCTCTCTCTCTCTAAAAGCATTCAAACATTGCTTTTTTACATTTTTTTTTATTTTCTTTATCTTATATATATATATATATATATATATATATATATATATATATATGTGTGTGTGTGTGTGTGTGTGTGTATATATATATATGTAAAAAAATATATATGTTGCTAATAATTAGATTAAATGTTTTATAAACATCTAACATTTATCAGCTACTATAAAAAGTTTAAAACATCTAATCTAATTATTATTAACAGCAGAGGACTTCAAAAATCATCCTCCGTGTAAAATAATATTATCTATCAATTCTCATTTTCCTCTGGTAGATTGCATCTCCAGCAATAATAATAAAAAAAACAGTATTAAATTCTTACATCATTACATGCACCACACTCTATTGCAGATTGACCTGTCATCTGTTGAAACTCAGTGCAATCTGTGCACATATTGACCAGCACATCATGAGCAACCAATATACAACTATCAGCATAAGACAAAAATAATACCACCACACACACATATACACACACATATATATATATATATATATATATATATATATATATATATATATATATATATATGTGGGGAAATAAGTATTCAATGCACATCACAAAACCCACTTTGTATTATTTATTTACCTACACAAACAGAAAATTGTTACCTTACCTTTCATCTTTACAAACGTAGCTCTGGACAAAATTTTTAACAAATACATTTTATATAAAATAACAAAAGATACCTTTGTTATTTGAGAGTAGTGATTTTCAATATAATTTAATTATTTCAAAGTATATTTTGCATCTTGGTATTCGCAAGCATATATGAATTGGTTAAATGTGATTTATCATCTTTTAGTGGTTGTGAGTTCAATCCCAGGATTATATAGTAAATGGTTCAGCAGGAATGAACAATCCTGGTATCATACGGAGAAAATAATATTCAACAGATATCTCATCCCAACCAAAACAATGCACACCTGATGCCTGATGATAGCCAGAGGGTACTTGACTGAAACGTTTTGTCTATAATAACATCTATAATCAAGATGAGAACAATAATTCTAAATACTTTATGTATATAAAATATATGTTTTTAAAAGATGAAGCAAATGAGAATTCATTCAATATCGATTCATAATATTATACAGCCAGAGAATATAAATTTCTATATTTTTGGTTCTAAATAGCTGTAGGTTATTCATGAATAGCAGGCATGGTGTAGTAATCGATAGAGGCTTAGATTGAGGAATCAGAGAGCTGAATTTGAATTCCAGTCAGATACATTATATTCATTTACATGCTAATACCCTTGAGAAAGGTAAGAATCTTCCTCTTCTCCCAGTTATGGATAAATAGCAGGAGAGTCTATAGCTTTGGGTGGCAATCAGTCTTGGAGAAAGAAAAACTCTGAATTCAAAACCAGCCTGGAGAGGGTTGGGCTCCGTCAGGCTATCTTACCCAAGAAACATTACTTCTACAGCGTCTTTAGTACATGGCGTGCCCCTATGGGTCATGGGATTAAAAAAAAAATGTCATGAATATTTTAAGAAGAAGTTAATATTCTTAGGTTCAGCATATCGGTTGGCCACTACTGCAAGGAAAGTTGGATCACCATGTCATGCCAGACAATTCTTTTCATCAGAATCAATCTTGCACATTTACAAATCCACCATTTATCTATGCATTGAATTATTGTCGTCATATCTAGTCTGGTTCTCCTACTGTACACCTGGAGATTCTTGACAAAATCCCAAGAAGGTTCTGTAATGTAATCGATCCTGACCAAGCATCTTGACTTCAGTCACTTTCACACAGATGTGTCATGGCTTCCCTTTGTCTTTTCTACAGATATTTTTATGGCATTTGCTCTGACAAGCTTTTTTCCCATGGAGTCTGCCAAGGTTCTACCCTGGTTTTATGCTGTTCCTGATGTTCAATGATCTTCTTGATTTCATCAGTTCCCAATTAGGCATTTATGCAGATGACACTACTCTTGTCTCAATAGCAAGTCTATCAGAGCTGACAAAGTTAACCAGGCAACTGCTCTTGAAAAGAACCTCCAATCAGTGATTAACTGGTGCAGGAAATGGCTTGTAAACTTTAATGCCTCCAAAACAAAAATGTTCTCATTTAACCACTCCAGGGAAACTTCCCTGCTCACCATCAGCATGGCTGATGTTAGACTCCTGGAGAGTGTCTCACTGTGCCTTCTTGGTCTTATGTTTTCAACTGACTTGAAGTGGAACAACTACATTGAATCAATAGCTACATCTGCTGCAATGAAAGTTGACTCATTGTGTCATGCCAGAATGTTTTTCTTATCAGAGTCCATCTTGCACATTTACAAATCTACCATTCGGCCGTGCATTGAATATTGGTGCCCTGCTATTCATCTCTAGGTTTTTAAAAACATCCAAACAAGGATCTGCAATGTAACTGATCCTGACTTGACATCTTGACTTTAGTCACTTTCTCACTGAAACTGATTTTCTTTCATAGAGTAATTTAAGAAACTAGACATGACATATTTAACATTTCGGATTTTCATCACTGTCGATCAGACAACGAACTAATGTCAGTCACAATAAACAGATGTCACCTTGAGGAGGCACCATGCCCTGAGAGGATAATGGGCCTCAAACTCACACCTAACCTCCAAGTGGAATTCCTATATATGATCCATCACTAAAGATGCAGGTAAAATGATCAGCTCCCTGTACCATTCCAGTAAGTACCTGACTCCTCATGCTATCCTCTACCTTTATAAGAGCCAGATCAGGTTGAAAATAGATTACTATTGCCATATCTGGGCAGGAGCTGCCCAGACCTTACTTGATAGAGTTCAAAAGCATCTCTGAGTCCTTGTTAGAGAATTATTTTTTACTCTCCAACCTTTCTCTCACAGGTGTGATAGGACAAGTGTCTTACTGCTCTATCGCTACCACCATGGTAAGTGCTCGGATGAAATGCATCCCGTTTCCACCAGGTCTGACCTTCATGCCTAGGACATGCTATGCCACTTACATATTAACAACCCATCCCCATTCCCTCTGTATTTCATTGGTGAGAAGTAAGTTCCACTCAAACAGCTTCTTCCCATGAACCACAGTCTTATGGGACAGCCTCCCAAGAGGATGTTTCCCTGATCACTACAACGTTAACCTGTTCAATTATAGAGTCAACCATTATCCTCCTCCCCTATCCATATAAACTACCCCTTAATGTAACCCTCTACCTCAAGTGGCCTCTGTGCCTTGTACAAGGTGAACCTTACTGTAAAAAAAAAAGCCATGATTACCTACTTCATGAAGTATGGAGCCAACAAAATAAGAAGACCAACCTATTGAAGGAGTCAAGTCAGTTTATTGAGCTGAACATAATTCAAAATTAGTGTTCATACCTATCAGTAATAGTTTAAATAAACTGATGATAATCAGCCATTGTATGATAATTGTATCATCATTTGCCATCCATTGACCAAGCAACCAGTATCACTTTCTGTTAAAATTTATAAAATCTTATAGGTTTCTCAATCCAGTAGATGTTATTGCTCTTTCTAGTATTGATGAAGGGCTTCCTTTCTAACTTTTTACTTGAAGTAGAGTGGCATATCAACATCTTGGTTATGTCATTACTTCTGCTTTGAGTTAGATGTGATATTCATTTTAGTTGTTGCTGATGTTGGTAATCCTCAAGTGATGTGGTTTCTGTTATTTGGTACAGTTCTTTATTTGTGAATCTATAGCACCAGTCCATCATGTTCAAAGAAGGATGATCTTTGCCAAGATCCTCACTCTTCAACCACTGATCTTAGAAAGCAGTTGTATACAGTCAACAGTTTAGATATTTATGAACAGATTTGGTCCTATAGATGACATCCATATGAAAATCTTGATCTGATGAGGCTATTTAAGAACATGATTCAAGTTGATATTTTGGTTTTGTAGCAATTTGTGGTGTTGGGCAAAACTACTTCTAGTGCAGGCTATTCTATGTTCAATTTCCTTTTCTTCTCTACTAAATTTGTTAGGACTGAATATAAGAGTCCAAAATAACTGAGGTTACTTGCTGGTGTTTTACACTAATCTGATCTGAGAAATTATTATATACCTAAAATGGATTTCATCTTCTACAATTGTTATGTGTAATTGGTGAGCTTAGTTCAAATTGCAGCTTTATTTACATTCACTTAGGAAAGGTATAATTCTTTTTTTTTCTTCTTCTCTTCAGTTATGTGTAATATAGGAAGAGGTTGAGAACAATGATCGCATACATCCTAAAGGTTATGGCATTTAAAAGAGATAGAGATGGATGCATTGACTTTACAAGTTTGAACACTTCCAACTATCTTGTTATTTTTCCAAGAGCATGAGTGTAACATAAAATGTCACTTTCTGTGGTGTTGAAGGAAAAAACAAAGTCTTATCTCAAAAATGAATTCATGTTCTCTGTGCTATCTGTTGAGAAAAAAAAAATCTGAATCAAGATTATGCTGGATTTAGTAAGCCTCAAAATATGGTAATTGTTTGCACTTTCCCCACTAGTCTTGACCAGTCACAGCCTTTGTAACCCCAATAACAGAATGCTACTTTGTACAACTGGCTGTCTTTGTTCTTCATGAGTGAAAAAGGTAGTCATGTAATGAGAGTTTTGGATACAGATTTTTTTACCCTTTATGATTTATGGCTGGGTATTTGTTTATTTATTTTGGAATTGTGAGTCTCATTTATGACCCTTGGAATTATGACCTTTGAACTAAGACCCAGGACATTTAATTGATTTTAATCTGAACTTCCCCATTGCAATTTTCTCTCACAGATTTGAACTTTGTTTGACAATCCCATTCTTTGTGCCATTAACAATTAAGCCACCTGTATAGGCATCTACACCTGCCCACTCCCATGGACATTAACAAAAAACTGCCTGATTTGTGATAATGCAGCTGGAGAAGGATATATTTGGTAAATATGATTTCGCTATCAAAGACAAACAAGAAGATTCTGCTATGATAAATATGGTTTGGAAGTGAAACATAATATCCAAAGAATTATTACAGAATTCTGAATTCTTTAAACATCTGCAAGTCAGATCCATGGCAGTGAAAATGGTTTATTGACTGTCATTTTAAAGTTAAAAAATGAAATAGTGCCAATAATTCAGAGAATAGGAAAATAACCTTGTTAATTAATAGTTTTATGAAATAAGAAAGACAAACTCATTAATAATTTGTCGACATAAGAAACTTTAGAATTTAATTTCCATTTAATCTGTTAATTCATGTTACTTTTGTTTTCTTCACAAATCTGTAAAGAGTTTATTGCATTCAATGCTTGTACCCTTATCAGTAATAGTTAAGTAACATTGGATTTGGTCAGTACCTAGATGGGTGACTGCTTGGAAATACCAGGTGATGTAAGCTTCGATGTGCATTCTGGTGTGATAGATAATGGCTCAGAATGAGAAATCAGAGATCTGAGTTTGAATTCCAGTCAGGTTCACTGTTCACATGATCATGATCATGAATCTCATGACCCATTAGGGTGGTAGGGGCAGCATATGTACTGCAGCCACAATAGAAGTGGTTTTTTCTCAGGCAAGATAGCCTCTCAGAACCCAACTCTCTCCAGGCTGGTTTTGAATTCAGAGTTTTTTCTCTTCCTAGACTGGTTGCCACCCTTTTTTCCAAGGCTATAGAACCCAATCTGTCCTGCTATTTATCTATAGCTGGGTGGAGGAGAAGAGGATTCATACCTTTCCCAAGGGTATTAGTATGTAAGTGAATGTAATGGATCTGACTGGAATTTGAACTTGGCTCTCCAATTCCTCAATCGAAGCCATTATCCATTACTCCACTGTGCCTAATCACTTTCAACTACTTGCCTACTTTATGTTTTATTATCTCCTGAGGTAACTGAATATATTTGTAAAGTTGTTCTTTGAAATGAGAAGTTTTTTAAGCTAAGTAAAAGTCTCTGAAAATGTATAATACAATCCCTCTTTATGCCTTTAATTTTTGCTGAATATTTCTCATATTATACACAAGAAAATACAGTATTTAAATTATACCAACAATCACTGAGGCTTTTGAACAATGATTTAACTTAAAGATTCACACACATATCAATGAGTTCATCATGCAAGTGAATTTCAGCGTTATACAAAAGGATGCTAAAAAATTCAAAACCTTTTTCTAAAATCTATTCTCTACTCTGCAGCCTCTTTCCTACAGATGCAATATTGCAAGCCTATTTAGCTACTCCATTGCTACTTCCATGTCAAATGTTCAGATAAGCTTCATTTTTTACTTCTACATCAATGGGGTGAATAATCCTCATTACTCCTGTATTCCATTTGTAATGAGAAAGTCCCATGAAGATAGGTTTTTTGTAATAACTTACTTTTTGGAGCAGATTTCTTCAAAGATGCTTTCTTGAGCACTACAATCTTAACATCTTCAAGTCAAGGTTCATTCATTATCAATCTTCCACATCATCCTTACTTTCTCTTTTACTCATATCACACCTCATTTATTATAATCATTTTAACAATAACCCTCTACCTTAAGTTACTCTCAAGCCTTATTTAGGTGAACTATAGTAAAAAAAAAAATGGCCAAATATCAGAATTTTTTTTAAAGAGCTTCTTGGCCAGGTTGATAACATTTCAATGCCCTTTTTATAGGTAAATATATCATAAGTCTAACGATGGAAAAGTACTTATTTTACATGGCAAATTTATTTTTTGCTCATAATCTATTTCTTCATCAATGATCATAAAGAGAAGAAATATTTTGATGTAATGAATATGCATACACCTGGGTTCCCCCTCACAGTAATATGATTGGCTGGTGCCAGACTGATCTGGAGGTACATGGACTACGCCTATTGTCTACCACTACGACGAGGACCAGTCCATTACGGCTACCTGCTAGATTGTCCTACCTGGTTACAGTAGCCAAAACCACTTAGCTACTTCGAACAAATACATCCCTTTCCGGGATATATCATATTTTAATGTGAAAATTTCTGATTAAAATTCAGCTAATACTGCCAGGATACAAACTTACTAATCCACACTGCTAATGACAAACACTTATCTCAGAACCACAGTCGAATATATAAACCAGCAAATATAATGAATGAATGAAACATTGTTAAAAAAAACCATAAAGAGGATATTCTAAAGATTTATACATATCAAAAGTATTTTTTGTCTTTTACAGACCTTTATGCGAAAGCTTATTTCTGATTCACATCCAAAGACTATTTACAAGATCATTATAGTATTTTTATTATCATCATTATGATAACATCATATCATCATCAATACTATCTGGCTGTACATTTTTAATGGCAGATGTTGTGGCATTATTTTATACAATGCAAGGCCCAAGAAACATTCAAGGTAGAGGGTTACTGTGTGATATTGTATGAACATAAGAAAAGGCAAGAAGTAAAGTGCATATTGGAAAGATAATATTTATCTTTCGACTTGAAGAGGTCAAGATTGTAGTGATTGGGAAAACATCCTGCTGGGAGTTTGTTTCACAAAGTAACAGTTCTTGGGAAGAAACTGTTCAAGTGAAACTTCCTCCATACTAATGGAATACACAGAGAATAAGGATGATTCAAAATTGTGTATATGGCATGGCCAGTCCCAGTTGAAAAGGTCAGGCCTGGGAAACCAAGAAATGTTGATTGTATTTTTCTGAATATAAGACATAACAATGTATAAGACTTTCCCTTATTTTGAAAATAAAGTTTCGGGGCAAAAAAGCTACTTTCATATGTGAAAGATTTTAATTGGATACTATCTATAATTTTCTAAACACAAAAGAACTCAAAATTTCAAATTAAGAAAATACGAAAAGGAAGTCCTGTTCAATGAAAGCATCTAATGGCTGTCTTTGTCTATACAGTTAATGCTGATGTTTTTACATAATTGATAATGTCCTTTGTTAAGTGAGAATTCTTTGAGACATCTTTAATAATTTCCTTTCCATTCTCTCAGAAATGAACTGTTTTCTGCAAGTCCTTAATTTATTCTCAACATAACGTGTCTTGTTGTACTTCTTGAAAATGGCATGAATTGTTGATCTAGCTTGGCAAGTGTTGTATATCCATCACCTTGTTTGTATGCATCAGCTATGTTCATTCAGAGATTCTAGTCAAGTTCAGCCATCTTCACCATGGTTGCTGAACAAATGTGTTATCACAGGACATGGCACTAACATATTGTCTTCTTCATTAGCTTTTATAATGTTATAGAATCAGGTCAATACTATTTCATTTTCAAAGGGTGTTTTTATTAAATATCAAATTAGGAAAAAACATTACAATTGCCCTAGAGCAATATTATTTCATAATTTCCATAAGTGGGGGTGGGAAATAATTTTGGAATACACCAATTTGTATAAAAATCTATAACTATGAATGTAATAGATGAAGACTTCTAAAAATTTCACAAATTATTCAAAGTTAAAATATGGAATCAAATATTTATGGTAAATTCAATAAGTCCTTGCAAATATTCACATTTCTTAGAACACATGCAAATATTCAGTGGGGCAGAAACTATATATATATATATATATATATAAATATTCATACCTTTGTTGAATAGGATGTACAGGCAGATTATGGTATGAACTATCGGGGTAAAATGTGCATCTTATACACAGAAACAATAACAGCCCATCCTACCCAAAATTAGTTTTAATCATTTTAAGGGTGATAATTTTTCTCCTTAAAAGAAAACTCACAATTGGATGATCATTTTTTTATACTATTATTCCTTCAATACAAGCCCTAAGATCCATTCAAGGTAGAAGGTTACTAAATTCTTTTTCTAAAGAGTGTACAAAGGAGGGAGTAAGAAGTACTTTTTATGAGGATATGTAGGACAGATAATGGCTGACCCTAGACTTGAAGACAGTAAGCTCACAGTGATTAGGAAGCATCCTCTCAGGAGTCTATTCCAAAAAGTAAAACAAAGAAGTTGCCTGCATGGAACTTCCTGTTTATGATTGGAAAACAAAGAAAATGTGGATCAGTCAACTCAATGTATGTGGTATGGTGGCTCCGAGCTGTGAAGGACTGAACTAGTGGAACTAAGGTATATGGCTATATTTATTTTTATTCATTATCAAAATTGGTAAAGAGAACTCAACAACTAGCACACGAGAACTTCTCAGAAGAGCACAGATCATCAAAAGATATCATATGTAAGCATTACTTACAGGAGCTCCCAAGAGGATTAAAAACAAAATCATTTTTGGTACAGCCTAATAATTCATGATAAAATGATAGAACTTCTGACAATTGTCAAAAAGCCTAAAATGTTCAAAACCATAAAAAGGAAGATAATGAATAATTCAAAGAATATAAACTATTTACATTATTTATAGTCAGACTAATGTCTTCATCTTTGTTGTTATTATTGTTATGTTCTGTGTCATCTTTGTCTTCCAATCTTCAGACCCAGATGGCATCAATGAAAAACAATTTCTTTTTCTTATCTCACTTTATTATACAAAGGACAGTAGTGATAGCATCTTTTCTTGTAGAAGTAGGAAGGAGATGATCAGAGAAATGCATATCGACTCTTTGGCTAGAAATTCATTACATATCGGCTAGCTTCACTAAGGAGTTTTTGTAGCCATCTCCCTTAATTTATACTATTTTGATCTTATATCCAAAAATTTAAATTAAGGCAATCCCACACTATCAGAATGCCATACCACAGATCTCATAACCAGAAGTTTGCCATTCTGGTCCAGCATCTGCATTCTGTAAGACTCTTACAACATTTTGGCTGTTCTGTTCTCTGACTTTCTTCAGGAATCTGTATAAACTTCATAAAATTTCAAAATGAAACCTTTTTTTTTAGGATTTTACCCCAAGCAAGGCAAGAAAGCTACTAGGATGCAGGAGATCACTGAGTGTTAGAAAATATGAGAAAAACTACGATTAAGGAGAGAAAACAATAAAAGAACAAGAAGTAAGAAGATAATGATTGACATTGCATTTAAAGTTTTGAATATCAAAGTTGACTGGGAAGCAGGAAGCAAGAAGCCAGAAGAGAGTTCCACAAGCAAGAAGTACAAGAGAAGAAACTGCTAGCATAAAACTTATGGTAACATCTAGCCATTTCAACTGCAAAATGATGAGCTTTATTTAATATATGTGTATGGATTGTTCTTGTTTTGCTGTCCATTTCTAGGGATATCATCTCTGGCCCTTTTTTAGAAATGATCAGCGATTCCTAGCCTTATCTGACTCTTTACTACATTGCCTATAGATTGAACTAAAAATTATTATAATTTAATCCTTTATGCTCTTATTTTTTTTATTGTCATGGGTATATGAACATGAATGTACTCATAGTGTAGTGGTTATTGGTGTGGAATGTGAGACTGGCATGTTGCATTCACTTATACAAGGATGAACTCATTTTTTATTACTCCAGATTAAATAAGTCTAGAAGAGAAAATGTTCACTTAATACAAGGCCCAAGAGCCACGTGTGGTAGAGGTTTACTGAATGTAAGGGGAGATAGATGGAAGGGAACTTGTATAGATAGTAAATGGCTATTGACTTGAAGAGGTTAAGGTTTTAATGCTCAGAGAAGTAGCTATGTGGAAGTTTGTGAAAAAGCTGTGGGAGTGGAACTTCCTCCTTACAAATGGTATACAGACAAATTGCTTCTCTTCAGAAATCATCGCCACAATCCGAGAGACTGCTGGGACTATAATTTTTCTTCTTCATTTCTGTGCCTGGGTCAATAAAACTATCCATTGACCATTTGCTTTTATTGTCTGTCTGTCTATCTATTTTTTCTCTCTCAAATTCTGTCTCTCCTCTTTGTCCTAGTTGTTGGTGTTTTGGTTCAGTCTTATTTTTTTTACTTGTCCACTTTTATTCACATCCCCCCAACCACTATAAGATGAGAAAAATTGCAGTTCTTAATGGCGATTTTCTAAGAATTTTCAGGGTTAACAATAAATCACGCATAAAAGATTATATGTCATCATAAATCCTTGGCCTGTGACAAAACTGTGGAATTAACCATCATGGAACAACACGAGGAAAATAAATGGCTTTAATATTGAGATAATATATTTGCAATACTTATTTAGCGTTGCAAATCAAGGGTACAAGATTTAAGACCATAGCCTGGATTGGTAGGGGTGAGGGAAGGGATTATAAATCTGTAGTTGTGTCCCGAATTCATTTGTTTCCATTATCTGACACGGTATTCTCCAAACACATTAATTCTGCCAAAACTAAGCTTACATAATGTTTTTTGAATTTATTCTCAATGTTAGTAATATGGATGAAACTGAAAGACTTGTTCAAGACCAGAATCTGTTCACTTTTTTCCTGATATCTTTTGTTGTATTGTGTTTTAATTAAATTAACATTTTCACAGGCTACAGCCAAAATGTCATCAACTTCTCACTACTTCATCACTATTTTCAGGGGAAATTTTGTACATTTATGAATCTACCATTCATCAATTCATTGAATATTGCTGCAATATCTGGTGCACTGGATATATATATATCAAGATTCTTGGCAAAACCCAAAGAAGTGTCTGTAATATTATCAGTCCTGATCTGGCATCTTGACTTCAGTCAGTTTTCAACCACTGTGACATTGCTTCCCTCTGCCTTTTCTATAAATATAAATAGCAGTTGTTCTAATGAGCTCTCCTATTTGGTTTGGTTTGTTATCATTCTCAATGGGTTATTTAATGCTGACAACTTCTTTTTTCCAGGTAATATATTTGTTTTGCCAAAAATCTATTTTTGGTAATATGTTTTTCCTCAAAAATGTATAGCTGGTAATATTATTTTAAAAAATGTATTGCTGGTAATATTTTTTTTCAAAAACATATTGCTGGTATTATTTTTTTTTTCTTCAAAAATTTATTTCTGGTAATAATATTGTACAAAGTATTTCTGGTATTAAAAACTATTTTTACACTTTCAAAATGCTTTTTACCTCAGTTTCGGGGTTTACTATTTGCCCATAGCTGGGACCCTAACAGGTGCTACCATCCTGTGTCAGGATGGAGCTGGGAACATCAGCAATTAAGAGGTGGTTCCATGCTTCACAAAACCTCCTGATCAGAGGTCTTGCTGTTGGGTGTAGTTTATCGTCTTACCCAGGATGCGGATGTAATTTATCATCATACCCAGGATGTGGACAACTAGGTCTCACTATTTTACTGTTGAAACAGCTAGATATAATCATAATTTGCATTCTAATAATTGCACTTCTCATCTGTATAATTATTTTTCAATTTCTTACCTCCCTGCTACCTACAATCTTCAAAAATTTAAATGCACTCTTTTCCTGAATTCTGTTCTTTAATTATCCTTTTTCTTCACAAAAGTCTTCTCATTCTCTTACACTCCAGTTAACCCCATGTGTCTTCGTCACATTATTACCTTATTTGGAGTGAAATTATTAAAAAAAAACAAAAGTTTTCTGATGAACTACATTCATTAGTCTCACCAGATCAAATATTTACAGCTAAGACCTATCATGGCATGTACACTGGGACAAATTCTCCCTATTCCTTTGTATACCATTAGTAAGGAAGAAGTTTCATTTGGACAGCTTCTTCTCCAGATATGTCACTATGTAGAATGGACTTCAAAGAGGCTGCTTCTCCAATCACTGTATTTCCCCCATTATAGGCATTATTATATCCATTATATAACAACACCGTATTCAGAAAGAGTTTTATAATGCTATGTCATACAAAAAATTATATATGCATATACACACATGTTCCATGCAGAGACACATATGCAACTAAAAAATGTGTGTAATGAAGGGGAACCTTAATTGTAATATTTCATCAACAGAAAACTGCAGTTATGGTGGTTTCTCTATGAATCTAGTGAGACCATGTGGTTTTTCCTGTAAGAAAATATATCTAACATTTGAATATTGCATTTCTGAGATGGTCACCAACATGAAGAGTACATGCAGGTAAGCAATTTCTTTTGGATTCTGCAATATTATGAATGTCTACCATCAGCAAAAGATATAGGAAATGGCTAAATCTTAGATAATATGTCAAATTCTTGTATATCAGTTATGTAATAAATATATTAGGTACTTGATATCATTTTTATAATCCAAGATTCTTGTGTTTCTAGAACACCTAGCAACCTTCTACATTGAGTGGCTCTTGGGTCTTGTATTGGGTGATTAATAACTTAAAAAAAACATTACTTTAGTAGATAGATATGTTTGGGTAGTCACACCCTTTTTTTCCTTCAGTTCTGTATTTATTCAGATGTACATTTCTTAAAGGGGGTACTGAGCCTTGATTTGCTATAGGGACCTGGTTAAAGGTGGTTTACCAGGATTAAAAAAGAGAGAGAGAGTTACATCTTTTTTATAAGACTTTCTGTGTCTAGGGTGGTGGACATTAATTTCACTGAAGGAAAAAGGATGTGCTTACTCAAACATGCATATCCACTAAAATAATGTTCTTTTAAGCTATTGTTCACTCAAGAAAAGACCCAAGAGCCACTCAGTGTAGAGGGTTACTGAATGGGGTTATTTTATGGACCTAAAAATTGTAGATCTTCAGGATATTTATGATAGATAACAGTAAAACCGACACCTGAGGTTAAGATTTTAGTCATCAGGGAAGTGTTCTCTCCAGTTATATGGTGACAACAATATGTAATGAGCCCAACTTCAGGCAAAACAATGTAGAACAGCTTCACTCCACTTCTACTCTAAGAGTGTGTTTTCTCACACTTCCTGCCAGTGGAACTCTTTTCCATTTACTTGCTTCCCTGATAAGTACAATCTTCAAAAATTTAAATGCAATGTCAATCACCATCTTCTGTCTTCTTGATTCCTGTTTATCTTTTGTCCTTTCCTCAATCCTCACTATTCTCAGTTTTCTCTTTCACTTTCCTTCTCTCTAAACTGTGAAATGATAAAAAAAAATGTCATATTTAAAGTTTTGAAAATTGTAGGTGACAGAAAAGCAAAAATCAGACAGGAGATCAACTCCGAGAAAAGAAACTATTAGAATAGAAATGGCAGTTACTAGTTCAACAGTAAAACAGTGGGACTTAGTTTCCAATCTAATAGCATGCATAAATTCATGTTGAGACACTAAGGAGAAAATATTTTCATTGTAACTGTCCTGACGAGCTTTTTTCCTTAGCACCTTGACTACATGAATTTAAGTATGCTACTAGATTAGCAGTGAGGGAAAAAGTGACTGAAGTCAAGATGCTAGCTCAGGATGAATTACATTACAGACCCTTTTTTGAATTTTGTGAAGAATCTCAAGATTGTGAGCACAAGATCAAATATGGCAGCAGTATTCAACTCAAGGATGAATTGTAGATTTATAAATGCATGATGGATGCTGATGCATGGTAGAACAAGATTTAGGAGAGATAACAAAAAAACAAAAATTCTTAAGAGCTACCAAGTACAGGAAATTGTGGAGAGCCATCCACCATCAAGAAGAACCATGGCACATAGATTAGTCTTTGCAATGATAACATTACAATATGACAGCATCTATTTATTCTCATTTTCTGGGAAACCAAGAACCAGATTAAAATGATATCTGGCCTGCAAGAAACAGGAAGGACCATGCTCCAATTATTTCAGAATACTTAGAATAAAATAATGTTTAGCATTTAATGCTGGATGCCCCAAGAGTTGACTTGGTTTTGCAAACAGCTAATTCTGGAAATGATATCTGACTTCAACATCTTTATACAAAATGAGATAAGAGAAAAAGAATATGATTTCATTCAAAAAAAAAAAAAAAAAAAAAAATGTTTTTTTGTTTTATAAAGCATTAATTCTTCTTGCATGGTCAAATAATGGAAAGGCTATTTTTTAGTCAATGATTAATAATTTTAAGTTGTCAGCAGCTACTTCAGATTCAAGATGGCTGACCACACAGAACAAATAATGTAATCTATAAAAATAGAAACTTTTTTCGTCTTTTGCTTCTAAAAAGCAGAAAAAAAATACTCTATTTTTTTAAAGACAGCAATTCGATATTTGTAAACTTTGTGTTCATAAAATTCGCATGCATTTGTAGCCTTTCAAGAAATTAATATGAATTATTAAATTTTTAGAACAAGAATGGTTTCTTTGTTTTACTTCTCTCTCTACTTTTTCATTTCTATTTTTTTTACCCTAGAAATAATTTTGAACTGATAGATAATTTAAATGGATTTCAAGTACTGTCTCTTTAAGTATTAGTGCTTGTATTCTCTCTTTCTGTTTCTGCCTTTCTAAAAACCTCCCTCATTCTATGTTGCAAAAGAATTTGCATAAAATTATGCTGGTTCGCTGGAAAGAATTATTGATCAAGTTTTTCCATTTGAATGCAAAGATATGTGGCCTGTCACTTATGAATTACTACTGACCTTAAATGTTTAGCAATTAAAATATATATATATATATATATATATATATATATATATATGGGCATGTCTGCTGATGATTATGGTGTATTTTGATACATATGATTGTGTATTAGAAAAATCAATTATCAATGTCATCAAAAATGTAATTTTGTAATTGCATTGTCCTCATAAAATATCAAAGACTTTTTGATGTTCTTCTGTAATATTAAGCTAAACAAATAATATTCTTTTCACTATTGAATAATTATGATTTATACATCAGCCGAGGAATAATTTCTATCATTAGAAGAGTTCATTACATAAAGACGGACAAATACTGATGTTCAATACTTGCTGAATGTTAAAATAAACAAATCCCTTTCTATTCTCCATTGAATAATTATGATTTTTATAATACCCAGAGAATAAAAGAGACTGTTTTCATTCTGATACACAGGATAATTGTTTTTAGCTCAACTGTTTATTTATTTATTTGTCTTTGTTATATTTCATGCTTAGGGAATAGATACTTAAATCCAGGTGGATAATAGAAGGAAGTTTATTGTACGAAACCAGTACAATATGAAATATGGTACAGTCATACACACAGGTCAATCTAGTAGTAAGTGCCACTAAGTGGACAGTCAGATATGCTTGCGTCTTCTCACTCTCACTCTTCCTCATGTCTCTTGTAGACAGTTGACTTTATAGGTACTTACTACCTATAGTGTAATCATTCATGGGGGTGACTGGTTATTCCATTATCTCTCTCTCTCTATATATATATATATATATATATATATATATATATATATATGTTATATTCCGTGTTAAGGGAATAAATATTTAAAACCAGGTGGATACTAGAAGAAAGGTTTATTGTACACAATGAGAACAATATGAAATATGGTACAGTCATACACACAGGTCAATCTAGTAGTGAGTTCCACTAATTGGAAGGTTGGATGTGCTTGCGTCTTCTCTCTTTCACTTTTCCCCAAGTCTTTCATAGACAGTTTACTTTATAGGTCCTCACTACCTATAGTGTAATCATTCATGGGGGTGACTGCTTATTCCATTATATCATCTTCTGGTGAGAATTTTCAACTATTGGTGAAGCTTTTGAATATTTATATATCATATATCAGAAACACAATGAATTTTCAACAATTTGTGGGGGTCATTTTAAAGTTAGAAGAGATTTTTTTCCTTCTAACCATAATCTTTAAAATTATTTTCTTTTACTTCATACATACAATGTCTCACATGGAGATGGGTAATTTTCCCATCTCTGTAGAATAGATTCTCTTGGTAACAAAGAAAAGTATTTAAAACACATATTGATACACTATTATTAAAATGCATGTAGAGCACAGTGTTATCAGAATAGAAATTAGGATCATAGTATTGAGTTCAAACTCCAGCTAAGTATCAGTTAATTCCCCTTGGTAACTCAACTCTCCAAGTTTACGTTCACTCTGCTGTGACCCAGTGGATAAAAGCTTTGGTTGAGTGATCAAAAGAATTGAGAGTTCAATACCTAGCAGAGGGAATAAAAACTTCAGAGTGTTAAGTTACCAAGGAGAATGAAATGAAGCTGAGATATCCAAAGGCATGGCATGTGGAATTAGAACAATCTAAAGTGGACTAAATAAAGGGTTTGGTTCGAAATTCCAACAAATATCACCTGAAGAAGGCTAGAGCATACAACAGCTGAAATGTCATGAATATGGCAATAAAAATGAGGGCAACAGTCTGAACAATGTAAATAGTGTAAAAATTAAACTTATGTAAGTATTTAGTCTTTACATTTTTTGAATGATCTCTTTTGTTAGCTTTGTTTCATATATTTGTTGCTAAGACTTGGATCCTTTGAGGAAATATACTCAACTGCCATTTTGGTTTGTGATTTTTAATAAAATAAACAAAATATGTCAAAAATACTGTATCTTTTTTTGATATTGTTATATTTATAAATGACTGAATCCAGCCAATATGGACAAAATTACTTGGGAATTTTATCCAAAGTCTATAAAAGCATAAAAATCTTATCTTAAAGAAAAAAAGAATCAAATTTATTCCAAATTTTCCAAAAAAGTAGTATAATCAGAAAATCCTTATTCTTAATTTTTAAATATCACTATTAGTAGAACAATTTATATTTAGAAAAAAAGACTATATCTCCATTGTATATTTATTAAAATTTTATATGATCAGTTAATGTGTGTATGAAAAGTACTGACAATGTGTGTTGGTTAAGTTTTTATACAATTTCTCCTGTGTTTTTTTTCTTTTCAGGACATAAATAATATAAAAATTGTCTGAATGCTTTCCAAGAACTTTCAGCTATAGTTTTATACTCTTGGTACACGCTTCCATATCTATTACATGTTCCACATAGAAAATGGTTTTTTTTAAAAAAAGTTACTAAACGAAAAATATATGTCTGCTATGTATATGATATTTTTTTTTTATTTTAGCTGAGTACAAAAAGGAAATTTGAAGAAATTCTGTCCTCAATTTTATTTATAAAATTAGCCAAAAGAGTAAACTCCCATTCTTGGATGTTCTTGTGGAATCTCGTAATAATACATTCAATACTTCATTATGTAAAAAACCCACAAGTAAAAACTCTTGCCATCTTAATTTTACTAGTCAATGTCTTCTCCGATATAAAATAGGTGTTATTAAAACTTTCCTTATAAGAGTGCACGAGAATTCATCCTCTTGTCTGCTTTTCTTTGAAGAACTTAATAATGTGAAACAACTGCTTGTTAATAACAGTTTTCCAAACCCTCTTACAGATTACCATATTAGACCTTTTCTTCCTAAGGTAACTGATAGCAACACTAAACACACAGAAAAAACAATAACATTAACATTTTCCATAAAAATCAAATGCATAATAACAATAAGCATGACAAATTTTTACTTAGAAACATCATAAAGAAATATACAACTCTAGTTGACAAAAATAAGAAAATTAAATTAACTATTTATTATAAAAAATTTAAAACTGTTAACCTTATCATCAAAATTTTAATTCACTTGCAAGATCTACATTACAATGAACCAATATTATTTACAAATTTACATGTCCCTTAAGGAGCTGTGTTACTGACCAATTTTGTAAATAATTATATTGGATAAACTACAACATATTTAACAAGAAGACTCACGTTACATCTCTCTGACCATAGCTCAATTAGGTCTCATTTAAATACAAATGAAGACCTACCAAACACTATCCATAACATACTTGTTGATAATACAAATATAACAACATCATCCACATTTACAAAAACACTAAAAATAATGAAAGCATTATTAATAAAAAAGAAAAAGTGAACACTCAATTAAATCAACTTTGAACATGGCCACAATTTGCTGACCGTGTTTGGAAAATAAAACATTCCTATAACTCTAGATACATACATAAAAAAAATTCATATATTCAGTTAAAAGTGAAATGGAATTCATCTATGATAATGGCTAAAAGTATAGCTGAAAGCTCTTGGAAAACATTCAGACAAATTTTATATAACTTATATTCTGAAAAAATATATGAATACAAGAGAAATTATATAAAAACTCAACCATTGCATCTTGTCACTTGCTTTCAATGAAACTTGCATAAAAAAGAGATTGCTACCCAAATGCACAATATATATATATATATATATATATATATATGGAGGGGTCAGTTTCCCTCACTAATTTATATTAGACACATTGCCAAAAATAATAACAAAAAGAGACAAGAGAATTGTACAAATAAATAGATTTTTATACAACAAATGTACAAAATAATAGTTATTAATGTTGTTTAAAATGGTGAAATAAACTTGTTTTTCAGATTTTTGTGTGAGGTGATGCTCCAGTTTGATAGACTGCAAGTTGTAGGGTAATTTGTGTGAATTTGGAAAAATTACGTTCAATGTAATATTGTTTGTATTCAAAATAAACAGTTCAAAGTTTGTGATTTGCCCCCACTCTCTGTTTCTTAATTGTTTGTTGTTTATATAAGCATATATATGTCATGTGATAGGCTCCAGAAAATGTTTTAAAATTTTGGTGCAACTGTACCTTTGATCATGTCGAATTAAGGTCAGATGTGCAGACATAGTTGATGACATATCATGTGATATTCTTGAAGCAATCAAATTATGTTAGTTATGTAATTTAATTTGGAGCCTATGTTTTGTTTACTTTTTGAAGTTTTGAGAAGAATATAGGATCTGGATCCTATATATATATTCTAAGAAGGAAAATTTTTGAGAGTACTGCTATTGAGTTTTATCAAAATATAAATCTATGTCCTGGTTTCTTTCCAATCTCACTTTTCCTGAAAGAATTACTACTTTCCCAAGCCAACATACATGACCACAAAAATGTTAAAAATCAAAAGAAAATAGTTAAATCCATTACCTCAGGTTTTTGAAGATGTACAGCACATATGACCATCTCATACCATAACAATCTGATCACAATCTAAACAATATACATTTATTAAATAAAAAAAAAATATTTCTTGAATATTACTTGTCTTACCAGATTTTGAATCATGACACTTTTTGTAATCCACATATTTTGAGTGACCTTTCAACCACCTGATGAATATTCATGAACATTCTCAATTTAAAAAAAAATGATATCCTTGCTCTTGTAAATAAACATGTGCAACAAAATAAATCCTTACATTTGCCTCAGTAAAGTTCCTCAGAGAATGAAATGTGTCAGCTAAGAATACTTTTTACTTTTGTTTTACTATTCATATAGATATAGGTAAATGTCTATATTTCTGAGATGAGGTATTATGTACATTATTAACATTACTTGGACTATTGTCCTCATCTTTGTCGCCATATTTATTACAATGTTTTGGCCGTTGTATGCTCCGGCCTTCTTCAGGTGGTTGGAATGTCGAACTGAACCCTTTATTTCGCTCATGTGGAACTAGAACAGTCTACCCCAGTGAGCGAAATAAAGGGTTCAGTTCGACAGTCCAACCACCTGAAGAAGGCTGGAGCATACAATGGCCGAAACATAATAAATATGGCAACAAAGATGAGGACAATAGTCCAAATAATGTAAATAATATATATAGGTAAATATATTATATTTGATAAGATTCAACCATGTATGTATAAAAATATATTTATATATATGTCTCTTTCTGATTTGAAATATAAATGTTTCTTTTGTTACCATGAAGCACCTCAAAAATGGTAAAAATTCTGATTTAATAATAATAATAATACATTGTCATTAATTTCTGGATAATTTTAATAATCTCAGAATTGCTTTGATCGCAATTATCTGTGGTAGCTGACTGACCTAAGCTAAATCATCACTAATAATGGAAAAAAAATATGTTTGACTATGTATTTAGTAGTATATAATGTCCTGTTCAAACTTTGTGTCAATTTCCTGTGTGACAATATTGAGTAATCATGTTTGTTCATCATGTGTATTATGTCTAAGTTACATATGAAGCACAAATCAGAATGTGTTTCAAATAGAACTTTTTATCCAAGGGAATAATGATTAATTTGGTAATGTGAAACCTTGCAAGAATAAGACCTAAAAGATTTTTTCTTTGCATGACATCAATGCAAGGTTTGGTCAGATTGGATGATTTTAGAAGATTCTTGTTGAGTTATTAAATGGTGAATTTTGAATGGGGTACTCAGTGAGAATCAAAATCAATACTTAGGCTCGTTAATCCATGGGTTATTAAATGGTGAATTTTGAATGGGGCACTCAGTGAGACTCAAAATCACTACTTAGGCTGGTTAATCCATGGGTTATTAAATGGTGAATTTTGTATGGGACACTCAGTGAGAATCAAAATCTCTATGTAGGCTGGTTAACCCATGGGTTATTAAATGGTGAATTTTGTATGGGGCACTCAGTGAGACTCAAAATCACTACTTAGGCTGGTTAATCCATGGGTTATTAAATGGTGAATTTTGTATGGGACACTCAGTGAGAATCAAAATCTCTATGTAGGCTGGTTAACCCATGGGTTATTAAATGGTGAATTTTGTATGGGACACTCAGTGAGAATCAAAATCACTACATAGGCTGGTTAATCCATGGTTTATTAAATGGGGAACTTTGAATGGGACACTCAGTGAGAATCAAAATCACATGGCACAGTGGATTAAGGCGTTGGTTAGATCCAATGACAGAACCCAAAGAATGTGAGTTCAATACCCGGCTAAGGCAGTGGAGAACTTTCAGAGGGAAAATTAAAAGGAGATAACTGACGTCCATTAAACACTGCGCATGGAACTAGAACAGTCTACCCCAGTGAGTGAAATAAAGTGTTCAGTTCGACATTCCAACCACCTGAAGAAGGCCGGAGTGTACAACGGCCAAAACGTTGTAATAAGTATGGCAACAAAGATGAGAACAATAGTCCGAATAATGTAAATAATGGACAAAAGACTGTTCTCTTAACAATTAAGAGGGATCAGCCAGAAAAGGGAGGAAATAAAGAACTGAATAATGATGAGTGAAGCTATTGCCTCAAAAACCACAGCATGCAACTTCTGGAACAAAATGTGTCAAGACATTGAACATTTGATGATATCAAAGCAAGTCTCACCTAAAGCAGACAACCTACTGCTGATTTTCTCATCGCTTTTATTGATGTGAGATGGTTGACAAAAACCTTGGATCCGGACAAGTTACAGAGAGGCCAATATCTGGATATGCCAAGCTGTTCTGCTGTTAATGGAGAAACCTCGATGTGACTAATTAGCTTCAACAAACATATCCACCCTCAACTCAGGGTCTTCTTGCTTCTGAACTCACACAAGTTCACCACAAGTTTCTTTTGCAGCAAACAGCACAAGGAACATAAATTCTTTTTTGAAGTAGAACTTTGTTTTCTCTTTCATTGCCACACAAACTCACATAGTAATAGTTTTTTTTTAATCAGTATCACCCCATGCAAAGCAGTAGAATCCAGTAAGACACAAGGGGTTACAGGTTTTGAAAGAATTAGGAAGAGAAGCATTAATAATGAACAAGAACAGGAAAGACTAATGAGGTTTGGTTTGGTTTGTTTTGTTTTATGGCTTATCAACCTCAATTGGTTATTTAATGCCAACAAGATTTTTATTGCTGGTAATATTCTTGTTCAAAAATGTATTGCTTGTAATATTTTTTCCCAAACAAGTACTCCTGGTATTAAAACCCATTTTTATACTTTCATAGTGTTTTGACTACTTTTTTGAGGGGGGGTTAACTATTTGCCTATAGCTGGGACCCTGACTGAACCTGGGAACACTAGCAATTAAGAGTTGGTTTGATGCTCCTCAAGACCTCCTGATCAGAGGCCTTGCTGTTGGATGTAGTTTATCATCTTACTCAGGACATGGATGTAGTTTATCATCATACCCAGGATGGGAGTAATCAAGAGGACAGTAGATAGCAATTGACATTGCATTTAAACTTTTGCAGATTAAAGTTAGCTTAAAGCCAGAAGGAATTTCCACAAGCGAGAAGCACAAGAAAAGAAACTCTTAGGATAGAATTTATAGTTACATCTAGTGAGTTCAACTGTAAATTGATGAGATCTCAATGACAGTCTAGTACCATGCTTAAATTTAAAAAGTCTAGGTACCATAGCAAAGTGCTCATCTGAACAATAACCATTAAAGTATTTATAGAAAAGGCACAGAGAGGCAACCTTACAGTGGTGGGAAAGTGACTGAAGCTGAGCCACCAGATCAAAACCAATAATATTGCTGATTCTCCTTTGGATTTTATCAAGGACAAAGGTTTACTGAATGAGGAATAACCAAAATGGAGGTTGGAAATGAAATGGTAATCTTTATAACATCAACAAAATACAATACTCACCAGTGGCATGAAATAGGTAAACAATTGCTAGTGGTGGACTACTTAGTATATTACCCCCACTTATAATAGTGTCCAACATATTTATGAGGATTGGGACATACCCATTAGTGTTCATATGTACGGCATATAACAGTTATTTAACACTGAATTTTGTATGAAGCACTCTGTGAGGATCAAACTCACTGCTCAATAGTTAAGCTAGTTGATATTACAATATGTAAAATCTTGTCAGAATATACATTAGTGCAAAGTTGAAGTGTAGGCAATAGATTGCACAAATATTGAGATGCATTAAGTTCACAGTTACTGTATAATTCTGACTTGATACCATCAGACTTCAAACGTCTTTTAAATGAAATTTGGCAGTGAAAGAGCAATATTCTTCATCTGATGTTGAATGGGAAATTGCTTTGTGCAGTTCCATTACTAATAAACCAAAAAATTTCTTCCTGGACAGATATGAAAAAGTGGACAGTATGTTTGGAAAACTGTGTCGTACTAATTTTTTGCCAGTATTGAAAAACTAAAAAAAATTTTACTGGATTTCGAGATGAAAGATATGATATACCAATCTACATATCAGACGTATAAAGATAATAAGAATAAAAATTAAGTATAATAATTAAATAATCTGATAATTTTTTTAGTCACCAGTTTTTATATACAAGAAGAAGGTTGCAATAAACTGTTCATGAAATTATTCATGTCTGATTCTATATTTATACTCTAACCATCTGGTTGCTGTTCAACTGTAAATATTGTCTTTCATGATGTCTCACCCATGATTCAATTTGATACACCAAACAGAATACAACTGATGTCAACCAACTATTGATCATTTATATAACCTGGCCATAAATCAAACAGAAGATGACATTACAGTAATCAGTAGAAATAGTCTTCATTCAACGGTCCAGCATAAACATCACTTTCATAATCAGAAGAGGAAAACATTATATGGAAATGAGAAAAGGCACAAACCTGAATATCCCTGTGCAAGTTGTTACTTATTTTATCCTTTATTGTCTGTCCTTAACAGTATTTTCTGCTGATCAATATCTAAAATGTCAACAGTTTATGACCACTTCCTAAGATCAGTTGTGAAGAAAGTCTTTGAGCAAGTAAGGCCTGAGAGTCTTAGCAAAGATCATCCTTCTTTGAACATTGTAGATTGGTGCTACAGAATCAGAAAACAAGAACTGTATCAAATAACAGAAACCACATTCCTTGAGGACTACCATCAGCAGCAACAACTAAAATAGATAGCACATGTAACTATGAGAAAATAATGACATTATCAGGATGTTAACATTCCACACCACTTCAAATAAAAGGTTAGGAAGGAAACCATCATCAATATTGCAAAGAGTGATAACAGCTACTGGTCTTGAGAAACCTGTTTTCCTAAAATGTGTTTGTAGAGAAATATTTTAACAATTTCAACTGAAACAGTACTGGCTGCATAGTCAATGAATGCCAAATGTTTCCTAATAGGGAAGCGATTAATATTACCATAATACTCAGAAGAAATTATTTTCTAGAATTATGAAAATGATGAAGAACTTCTCTGAAAACAATTTTCCCCAAAAATAAAACGGAAGAATGTTCGAAGGGAAATAAACTAGTGAATGTCATCTATGGAATATGCCATTCACTTCAATATTAAAACAAACTAAAGAAGCAAATTGGTATTGCATCTGCTGCCAGCAATCAGAGTTCAAATCCTGTAAAAGGTAACACTGAATAGTTAGTATCATGACATTAAAACTGTAATGAAGAGAAAGAAAATATAAATCTATTTCATACTGCCTTGTATCAAATCTTGGCTGAACCAAGATGTAGCAACAATCTTTATAATTAATTAATGTTTTGAAGTATCTCAGATACAATGGCATCATTTTTTCTAATTGGATAGAATCTAAGTGTACTTAATATTACTTATCTTTTATATAATTAACTGTCAGTTTTTCTTTGATCCATTCCAAAGAGATTTGAAAGAAAAATCTACTTCTGTTTGCAGAACTAATTCATTATGGATATAAATATAAGCTAATGTCAAATTTCTCTCTCTCTCTCTGTATATATATATATATATAGCACAGCCATTTGTATCCGATGATGCCAGTCTACTTGGCTGCTAGCAGAAGTCTTTACAGGCACATTTGAGTCTGTTCAACACCCATAGAACCCACCTGTAGTTTTTGTTACAACTATGCTGAACAGACCTTAGTTACAGTTTCTGGGAGAGAGAGCATGTTATCTAGAATAATCAACAATTTGAACAACACCAGCACACTCAGAGCCAACCTGTGGTTTATATTGCAACTATGCTTAATAGACCTTAGAGTTTCTGGGAGAGAGTGTGTTATCTAGAATGATCAACAATCTTAACACCACCAGCACACTCAAACCCTCGGTCACAATGACTTGTGACTTCATGCTAGCACAGCTATCAAAGCCTCAAGTGTCCCATCTACCCAATTTTACTCACAAGGCTTGGGTCAACCCGTGTTATGGTTTTCAGGCACTTTTCAAATGTACTGCATGCTGAGATCATCCCCCGCACCAGACAAATTCAGACAAATTGACCATGGTGAGATTCAAACCTGGTTTTCATGGTCAGAAAGTGAACGTTTAATATATATATATATATATATATATATATATATATATTTTTTTCTCAGAAATTATAAGCATGTTATAACATCACTACCAAAATAGCAAATTAGTTATAATACTTCAGGTGTCATATCAAATGATTTGGTTGATAGTGGAATAGAAATAAAGGGTTTTTATTAAATTCAAAACCGAATCAAACCCCCTCAATATGGGAGACCTATTTATGTGACGTATGACAACCCCTCTGATTATAAATGTATATAAATTCAAAAAAGGTGACTGTGTATTCAAAACACAAACTGCTAGTTGATTAAATTTACTGCTCAATCAAATTAGAAATCAATATGAAATAATTAAGTATTGATTTTATGATAAAATTAAAAATAAAAAAATAAAAATTTCAGATTCTGAGCTGGAACCAAGCATCAAATTTAATTACAAAGTAATTAAAAAAAACTAAAAGAAAAACCTATAAACATAGATACAAGCACCTTGAAAATATACCCATATAAAACAGAAGTAGAAAGAACTGTCCAAACAAACATTTATATTAAAATAACCACAATAAATTCAGAGTTCATGCAAGGTTAATTCACTGAGAATTACAACTATTCAATATTAACTTAATAATCCCTGTTATGTTAAATACTCAGCAAATCAGAGTAGATAATAATTCAAATTGAAAATTATGAACCAGTAAAAAAAAATGAATACAGGCTTACAGAATCATTCCATCATCACACATAATAGTATAACTAGCCAGATAGCAAGTTAAAATAGGAGCTATACCTGCAGTTAACAGTAAGCTCATTCCTTTGATTTAATAGGATAATCTTGACCTTAAATTTAATGATTTCCAGCTTTTCATTGAGACAAAGGTAACATGGTTCATATAAAGAATTACAGGTAATTCTAATTAATTTCCATTTAACAGTAGAGGTTTTTTTTCTCTCTTTTAAACTTCAATAGTACTTGGACAGCAATGTATCATGTTTATGAGAACTTTTTTTGAAGGAAAAAACTTTCTATTACCAACAGATTTTAAACGGATTTTTAGTGCTACCAAGGAAAAATCTTTTTAATATTCAAGTTTTCAAATGTAGATATAGTACTAAGATAAACTGGAAGTAGTTTGGCAATTGTTTTTTAATGGACAGTCATTGAAGTTCCTACAATTACATCTGCTGGTGTTGTGTTATTATATTTAGTATTCTTTAGTGCATTGCTACAATACACCATGCCTTTTGATTTTTTTATATTTTTTGAATACTTTGTTATTATGCTATATATATTATGTTATATATATCCAAAAATTAATGAAAACATAGTAGTTTTCATTAGCACATTTGTATTATATATATATACATATATATATATATATAACAATGAATCGTTCATACAAAAAGTAAATTAGTAAATATAATGATATAAAATGGCAAAATCCCTTCACTAACAAAATTTTAAAGATGCATTAACCTACCAATCACTTGTTGAATGTTATGATCCTTGGTTTTTAGAATTCTAATCTGTATGTCTTTCTTAAATATGCAAGTGCTTTCAACTAAAATTCTAAAAAACAAGGATCATAACATTCATCGATTGATTGGTAGGTTAATGCAACTTTAAAATTTTGTCAGCAAAGAGATTTCACCATTTTATATCATTAACTTTACTAATTTACTTTTTGTATGAATGATACATTGTAATATAAATTTAACTGCACCACATATTTTATATATATATATATATATATATATATATAGCTATGAGCATGTAGAGTTATTGGAATTGGTAAACCATATCCAAATTCTGGTCTGGTCTGTTACATTCACACAAATACTCTTGGCAAATGCATCAATCCATTTCATCTGTATTTAGTGATATAGGGTAGAAGGGGCTCTCTAGGGTTGGATACAAATAATGAGTGTTGATTCATGTCACACACACACACACATACACACATATATATATATATATATATATATATATATATATATATATATATATATATATATGTCTGATTGAATAAATTACAGACATTATGTCTGCTAATTTTTAACAAAAACATTCATACTCATGACTAAGGACACTAAATATATCAAACTACTATACTGTAACCAGATGCATGCTAACTACAAACTGGATGAAAAAAAATCAAAGAATCTTTCATACTAACATATCTTCTATGGATTCTCATAAAAAATAAAATTAATCATATATTATAAAAAATACAATACAAACAACTTAATTATTCACAATAACTCCTCCCCACTAACTGATGTATTACATAAAACCAACATTATATACCAATTTAAATGTCCCTTAGAAGAATGTATCTCTGACAAAAATATATATATATATATGTTAGGTGTACAACAAACACTCTAACAAGAAGGTCTACATTACACATCTCTGACCCTTCATCCATTGCAAGACATCTACAACATTCCTGTTTGCATTCACAATATAAAAAATTATTAATCAACAACACAACTATCCTACATCATGAAAACAACAAATTTAGATTACAGAAACAATTTATATTAAAAAAATAAAGCCAGCACTGAACAGAATCAACTATGAATACTGCAGTAATGTTCTGAAATGCCTGTAAAGGAACAGTTTTTTCATGCTTTAATGCATGCATGACCATGACATTACAACCTAGAGAGAAAAAGTTCCATAATGGATAATTTTTTCACATTGTAATGAATGCTCAGCACATTGTCAACCATTTTGCATTTAATAGCATAATTGAAAAAATTACGGTAATGGATGACAATGCACAACTTTGTATAAATACTTATATTAATGACCAACATATAGTTTTGTATTACTTACACCTCTGAAGATGATCTTGGAGAAAGGTCGAAAGTACTTGGGAAATGAAAATAAAAGAAATTTAAACAGCCATAGCACATTTCTCCTTTAACATCAATACACAGGTTATTTGTGAGTATGAACGGATTTTGTTAAAAAAATTAGCACACATAATGTCTGTAATTTATTCAATCAGACATGCCTAAAAAAGAATTTGCTGCCTAAATACACGCACACACATATATATATATATATATATATATATATATATATATATATAAATAAAGAGGCAATGAAAACTTCCTAGTTTGAAATATTTCCCAAATTCTAACAAAATAAAAAATATTGAATTTTGGGTGGGAATTCCTTCTTAGATTGACCTCTTCTCTCTTTCTGTCTCACACCCATCCACACACAAACACACTCACAAACCTGTATGCATGTGTGCAACATGATCAATTAAAGTTTCATTTAACTATCCTCATTCTGTTAATATTCATGATATTAAGGAAATGTTTTATATGTGTGCAGACTGTTGGTCTGATCATGTTGCAAAGCTGATTGGTTTTTCCGCTCAAATGTTTAAATAAAAGCTGAATTTGCAATCCAATTATTAAAGAACGGCTTCAGCAGAATTTTGCATCCACAGAATACCATGGTGAGTGTAAGGTGACCAGAGGCCATATCTACTTTATCTCATCTGATGTGCAGGGTCAGTAAAAAAAAAAAAAAAAAAAAAAAACTCACATCAGCATCGGTTCAATGAAAATGACCAGAAGATAGAGAAAATGTTATCCAGAAAGAGAGAGATTCAAAATTGCCTAAAGAAGGGAAATCAACCAAAATAACAAGTGAATAAAACACTTGCTTTACACAACAGGAAAAAAAAAATCTGAGCCATAATATTAAGGATCAATGGTAGAGTAACATGGAAAGATTTACCCAAGTATTTGCAAATATTTGGCAGGTATACAATCTCCTAAAAAAACATTAAGAAAGCAATTTTAGATAAAAAAAAATATCAGCAGTAGCTTTTGTTCTTTTTCTATGTGCCATGTCCCTTCAGGACTTTTTGGATTTTTCAGTAAGCATTTTTGCCTTGATAGGAACACATTGGTCTGCAACTGCTAACATTTCAGAGTTTCTCTCACTCACCATTTCCTCTCCATCATTGACAACTTGTTGGCAAACCTGAGAGTGAAACTGAGTGGACAGAACTGTTTGAAAGCCAGTGATGATTGTACTATGCAAAATCACAAGTCATCGTAACCAAGGGTTTCAGCATGGTGGTCATACTAGATAATGTGGTCTCTCCTGAAAAATGTGACTAAGATCTCCTCAGCATAGTTGCAGTATAAACCACAGGTTGGCACTGTGGGAGTTAGAAAAACAAAATATGCCTGAGTAGGCATCTGCAACAGGGATTAGTCTGCCTAAGGAGTCATCATTTAAAGAGGCAAAAATGCTTACTGAAAAATCCCAAAATCATTTTATATATATATATATATATATATATATATATATATATAAAAAGGCAAAAATGCTTACTGAAAAATCCAAAAATCATTTTATATATATATATATATATATATATATATATATATGCATAAATTATTATATGCATAGTGGTATTTACTAAGCTTATGTTCTATGTGCTATGTCCTTTCAGGACATGAGTGTGGCTCTCCAAAACTTCCGATCTCTTGTTGACCTTAGCAGTTTTTCTACTTTTTCCAAGGCTCCTCTCACCATTCCATTATACATTCAGTTCATCAGGTAGATTATTCACTTCCTGCTCCTATTTCTCTTGCTCCCAGTATGCCCTGTGAAGTTTAAGTTTTTCAAACTCTACTTCTTTATGTGTCCAAGTAATTTCAGCTGTCTCTTCCTGATTCTGAACATAAGTGTTCTTTTTAAGGGAGAGAAAGAAGAAGAAATTTATTAAGAATACATTTTATATATATATATATATATATGTATAAGTGAACAGTGAAGTCAACACTCAGAGGCGACAGGCTGTTTCATGCTAGGCGCAATTGCCAAACCGCAAGTGTTGGATTTTTCTCGACTATTTATATATATGGGTCAGTAGTGCATTGTGGGTAATCCATTCTGGCAGTTATTTTGGCGGGAGTTTATTTATTTATTCATTTATTTATTTCGGTTAATTTGTTTTACTTGTTTTTTATTTTCATTTTTTATTTTATATTTATTTATTGTTTTTGATTTTCAATGTTTCATTAACATAGTAAAAAATTTGAGGAGATTTGTTTAGGTCACTTATTTAATATTTTGTTTTGATCTGGGAAGATAAAGCTATTTATTATTATTTATTCATCCAATTTATGGATTAATTGCCATAGTCTATTGCTATTTTGGCAGGGGACAGTCTTTAATTTGTTTATTATTTTATTTATTTATTTATTTGGATTGATTATTTTTACTTGCTTTTTGCTTATTTAGCGGGAGTGATTTGTTAATTTATTTATTAGGATTCATTTTTTCTGATTTATTTGCTTATTTTTTTATTTTGTATATTTTTATTTACTCTATTCAGTTTTTGATTTTTTAATCATTATATTGTAGTTATATCTATTTTCTCGTCAAATTTTTGGATTGATTGTTGTAATCTATTCTAATGGTTATTAGTTTGTTAATTTGTTTATTGTTTACTTTATTCATTTGGATTGATTATTTTTACTTGTATTTTATGTATTTATTTTTTATTTTTATTTGTTCTATTTTATCTATTCTAACAGGAGTGGTTTGTTAATTTGTTTATTATTATTTAATATATTTTACTTGTTTTTTATATTATTTTGTTTATTTTTATTTATTCTTTTCAGTTTTCGTAAAAATTTGTTTTCATGTCTGCATTTTGAGATGAGCTCAGATTGTTTATTTAGTAATTTGTTTTGGTCTGGGAAGGTAATAATAGTTATTTTTTCTCCAGGCAAAGTTTGCAGGTTTTGGATTGATTGTTGTAAGCTGATGATCTTTTCCTTACTTTCCAAGAGGAAGAAATATCTATTATTACCTTCCCAGACCAAAAATAAATTACAAAATAAATGATCTGAGCTCATCTCAAAATGCAAACATGAAAACAAATTTTTACTACGTTACTTTAAAAAATCAAAAAGTTTTTAATATCTGCCTCATCAGACCAAAATTAGAAATTGGTTTAAATTTAACCATACAATATGTTAAAAACAAAAAATAAATAAATGACAAGAGAACAAGAAGTCAGTCTAAACTGCTTGATATATATATATATATATATATATATATATATATATATATATATATATATAGTGGGCACATGTCTTTAAGTTGACATCTCTGTTTATTTCCAAACAGTAAAAATTTCTGTTCTGATAGCAGACACAGAAAAGAAATTACAAAAACTCCTACAGAAGGTAGCAAGGGAGAGCAAGAAGAATGAACTAATCATAAAGTACAAGACAGAATGCATGGTCAGTAATAAAAGGATGAGCCTGAAATGCAATTTTCAGATTGGGGATGCTAAAATTAAACAAATGCACAATTTTAAATATCTGGGAAATGTTTTGTCAGAGGATGGCAAATGTGACACTGAGATCCGTAGGCATATTGGGATGGACAAGGATTCATTCCAAAAACTGGGCAGAGTATTGCGAGACAAGATCACTTTGGCAACAAAGAAAAGAGTACTGAGCTGTTACATGACATCTGTCCTCCTTTATGGCAGCAAATGTTGGACGGTCTACTCAAAGATGAAGAAGAGACTCAAGGCGACAGAGATGTGGTTCTACAGAAGGATGCTGAGGATACCATGGACCAAGCATGTGAGCAACGATGAGGTCTTGGAGAGGATGCAAACAAAGAGGACGTTTATACTTAACATCAGGAAGAGGCAGATGAAATTTCTGGGACATAATAAGAAAGGAAGGCCTGGAGAATCTGATACTCACAGGTTGAATAGAGGGGAAAAGAGACAAGGGAAAGCAATGCATGACATACCTGGTGGGCTTAAACAAGTGGATGACAGGGCATAGTCTGAGGGAGGTGGCAGAGGGACAAAACTTATAGAGAGCTACAAGGGATAGGGAGAAGTGGAGAGCCATGATTGCCTACATCCTGAAATGACATGACACATGAAAAAAAGAATTTCTGGCAGCCTTGATTGTCAAAGTTTTTATAAAAGAAAATGTGGCACTTGGGAGGAATCGAATTTATGTTCCTTTTTTCCATGGAAGCCTACTTTTAGCTTGGTATGCAGTTACTATTCAAAGAAGTACTGAAAAGTTCTCAGTCAACTATTTTAAATTAATTACATCTACAGGCCTGAGAGATTTAAAGCACACTAGATCAGATGGTGTTTTTTTTTTCCAACAAATGGGAATGCAGGTTCATATGCTGGCAAAGAGCACATCTTCATTAAGACTTTCAAATGTGCAAGCTAGTAGACATAATTTACACTATTTAAGAAAAAAGCAAACAGGACATCAAATGAAAAATGGGTATCCACAAAATAACAGTGGAATAGTGTTGGTTAAAAAAATACACTAATTTCTTATATATATATATATATATATATATATATGTATGTATGTATGTATGTATTGTCATCCACAGAAAGACTGTATAACTCTATCACAGCTCATCAGTATGGTTAGACATCCAATTACCTCAAACCAGGATTGAAACCTGACTGATTTGGAATCAGTCAGTGATTTTCCCCTAAGTTATCAGCTCCTGGCAGTGAGGAAGGTGAATTTTTACATATTTATTTTTGAATAAACACGCCAGTCATTCAGAGTGCTCAATTCATGGAAGAGCTTTGCATTATAAGCAGTAGCAGTCACTGTTTCCAAATTCACACTTTCCTTCTAAGATGCTTGACTGAATTTTATGTGTGTGTGTGTGTGTGTGAATACAAAGAGACAAGAAGAAAAACTATACTTAGCCGATGCATTTTGTCCTCTGAGGGACTTTATCAAGGCAATACAGGATTTATTATACTGCACATATATAAAATAATTTTCCAAAACTGTTCCTGCAACACATTGGGAAACATGAAGAAATAATATTTCTTGATAAAATCCAACTTCTTTGGATTTTATCAAGAAATTCTAAATATATAGTAGG